>OVBA01003815.1:0-26145 GCA_900406435.1 Lepidium aucheri
TTTTAAGTCTACAAAATGTAGACTTAATTTTAAGTCTACTCAAAATGACCAGCATGCCTAAATTAAATAATAAATTTTGTAAACCATAAATATAACACATAAACATGTAAAATTTATACACAAGAAGGTAAATGAATAAACACACATGAAGAAAATACAAAAAAAAACATTATACATAAGCTATAATTTGAGTTTTACTAAAATCGTCAGAGTAGACTTAATTTTAAGTCTACAAGATGTAGACTTAATTTTAAGTCTACTTCAAAATGACCAACATGCCTAAATTAAATCAAAAATTTAGTAAACCATAAATATAACAGATAAACATGTGAAATTTATACACAAGAAGGTTAATGAGTAAACACACATGGGAAAAATACAAAAAAAAACATTATACATAAGCTATAATTTGAGTTTTACTAAATGTAGACTTAATTTTAAGTCTACTCAAAATGACCAACATGCCTAAATTAAATCAAAAATTTAGTAAACCATAAATATAACACATAAACATGTGAAATCTATACACAAGAAGGTAAATGAATAAACACACATTGGAAAAATACAAAAAAAACATTATACATAAGCTATAATTTGAGTTTTACTAAATGTAGACTTAATTTTAAGTCTACTCAAAATGACCAACATGCCTAAATTAAATCAAAAATTTAGTAAACCATAAATATAACACATAAACATGTGAAATACACAAAATAGTAAATAAATAAACACACATGGGAAAAATACAAAAAAAAACATTATACATAAGCTATAATTTAAGTTTTACTAAAATTGTCAGAGTAGACTTAATTTTAAGTCTACTAAATGTAGACTTAATTTTAAGTTTACTAACGGATTAGTTTTGCATTTGACCAAAGTTTGACTTTCCAGATGTAGACTTAATTTTAAGTCTACAATTAAAAAGGTTAGTTTTGCATTTGACCAAAGTTTAACTTTTTAGAAGTAGACTTAATTTTAAGTTTACATTTAAAGTAGACTTAACTTTAAGTCTACATAACAAGTCTACAAAATGTTTATAAAAGTAGACTTTATTTTAAGTGTACTGAGGTTAGTTTTGCAACTAACTAAGTTTGACTTTTTTAGTTAAATCTACTCGGTAAATCTACATTTTGTAGACTTAACTTTAAGTCTACTTTTCAGAAAAGTAGACTTAATTTTAAATTTACTTTTTTATTTAGTTACGTCATATGTGAATGACCTTGTATCTAGACCGACGTATTAAACTTTGACCAACATCGGAACTAATACTCTAGCTAACTAAAACATACCCATATAAGGGATTTTGCAATTATTTTACAACCTCTGAAATACAATAGACTTTGAACAAATAAAATCCATTTTAACTTCTTCTCTTTTTATCTTCACTTGTGAGAGTGTTCAAAAGATTGGTCTAAATGGTTATCTAGACGGGGTCTAGGCGCTAGGTGGATCTAGACTATTATGATTATAGTAAAAATGGATGAATTAGGTGGGCAGGATAATTTGACGGTAGTTAGGTGGTTTAGGTGATGATTACTCGGTATAAACGTTCTGTTTTTCATTAAATAAATTATTTAAATTTTATAAGAATATTTGAAAAAATATTTAAATTGTAAGGTTATTCTTAAATAACATCAAATTATTTATTATGGAGTTTGAAAGTAAAATTTTAACATTTTTATTTATATATCACCTAATTTTAGATGATTTTGTTTTTTTATCTTATATATAATATATAAAAAATATGATTTATTATACAACTGTCTTAGCCGCCTAAAATCGCTTAGTTTCCGTCTAGCGCCACCGCGCATTTTCCGCCTAGCTATTTTTTGGGCACTGCTTGTGATAGGTAGACTTGAAAATATATTGTATGTGTTTCATTTCCTTCCTTTTGATGGTTATGGAGAAGCAACAACCCATTATATCTCGACCAAATGTGATCTTTAATTCTAGTGGAGGAGACTAAAACAGTCACTTAATTGATTCATCACTCTTTTTAGAAGAAAATAGTGATGAGGGATATGATTCAATTAAGACAAGACATTTACCGGCTAAATGTGCCATACAAGAACTTAATCTAAACTTAAGAAAAATAAACATAGCTAAGGTGAAGCATGATCTTCAGCGTGATCTTATTTTACGGATCTAGCATGGGCGTAGGTTAGAAAGAGAGGAAGGTTATGAAAGATGTCGTAGTGGATTGATGAAGAGAACCAGTGTTAAAAACAACCTAAAGAGAAACTCCTTATCGTTGTAAACAGAAGAAAGGGAGAAGGGCCAACTTAATCGGGAAACACAAGAACTAATTTTAAACAATGTTGAAGAGAAAATGAAAAAAGAACACAAAGAAATATGCAAGACTAGCACTTCTTAAACACTAACTAAAACATATAAAGAACATGCAACAGACATTGGGCACCCATGCATGTCGATCTTCACATAGTTACGACCGTGACCACAACATTGACAGACATATCCACCACTAACTTTTGGATTTAATCTAACTAAAACTAGGAAAGATAAAGAGATTCAAACAAAAACCAAAACAATAGTGGTAGCCATCTCAGAAAAATACCTCCATGTAGACATGCAAACCAGCAAAATCATCACCGAGACCACTCTCTAACTCAAGCCACCAAACCGATGAAATCCAAGTAAACTTACGGTTACGACAAAGCATCACTTCACCGGATCTAGCTAAACTAGCCACAATGCACACCACACATCTTCAAATTAGTCAAGACTCCAACCAAAAACATCTTCGATGTGACTCTCCGAGCACCACCAACCGTTAGAGTAAAGATGTGAATCTATCAGATCACCCAAAAAGATAAGAAAAATTAAAATAAAAGTAGCATAGAAGAGAAACTAAGAGGAAGAGTAAGATGCAGACAACCAGGACTGAGAAAGCCTCCAGCCGCCACGTCGGAGATGGTAACGGTGGCTGAGTTAAAACTATAGCGATGGAGAGAATTCAGTAGAGAGAGAGAAATTGCTACTATATATTTTGGATCTTAGTTGATTTGTTATTTTCGGTAGGATAAAATTAACTTATGATTCATAACTGCTCTTGAGAACAAGCTTAAGATGAGCTTTGCCATATACTTTTTTATAAAAACTTAAAAAATTAATACTAATTTAATAGAAAAGATTTTAAAAAACCTAAAATTAACTGAAAATATATTGGGTAAAAAATTGATTATTGATTTGGTTCCGTTTCGGTTTTGGATTCGGTTTCTCCAGTACATAGATTTAGGATTCACTCTTGTATTTTGTCAGATTTGGTTCCTCTAACTCAATTTTTTGGCTTTTTTGATTTAAGACTAATTCAAGTATTCATGTTTTTACTTTTAATTTTTATATAAATAACTAAAACTACTAAATATATAATAGAAAAACTCTATAAAAAACTAAAATTTACTAGAAATATATTGGGTTAAAACACGATTATTGATTTTGTTTTGGTTTGGATTATTTGATTTCTCGAGTACATAGATTATGACATATTATGGTATTTTGTCAGATTTATTAAAACTATAAAAAGCTAAAATTTTAATAAAAATATATCGGGTACTATTCATTTCTTGATTTGGTTTTAATTCGGATTTGAGTTTGATTTTTTGGATACATAGATTTAAGATCCATTTAGATATTTTGGGGTTCGGTTTTTCTTATTTAGTTCAATTTTGGTTTGGGTTTTAAGTACCGAGTTTTATACCGATTGATAAATTTACTATTTACATTTAAAATAAATGTTTAGATATTATAATCTTCAAAAAATGATAAACTAGAATTAACTTATGGTTCGAATTCGACATGTAAATTTTAAATCCTAATTTTTGAATTTAAATAGAAAATTTTTCTTTTATTAAAAGTAAGAAATATAACTATAATTTAAATTTTACATTAATTATAATTATAGTTTGATAAGATTAATTTAAAAATTATATTAATTATAATATTTGGTGTGGGTAATACTTAAATTATATTTATAAATGAAATATGAATTTGGTATTATTTAAAATATAAGAATAATAAAAAAGGAAGAAATAATAATATTTTAAGTTTTGGTATGATGAATAGTGTTACACCAAATTTGGTGTGTCACTGTAGCAATTACACCAAATTTAGTGTTTTGGTGTTTTTTTTTATGTTCTATTAAAATGTATTTTATACCAAATTTGGATTTTTGGTGTTATATTGGAGTCGCTCTAATCACACTATATTTTATTTTCTATTTTCAAATATCGATTTAAAATATTCTAAATGGAAGTACATACTGTATAATATTATTTAAATAATCAAAAGCTTCGTAGCTCTATCATGTCTACCATTAAGGTTTTTGGTCATGTCGTTTAATTTATGTATACAAAGACTTTGCTAGTTGGGTACTTGAGTAGTTCCCAACAGATGGAAAGGGTGTAAATGGACCCCATTTGTATAGCAAGGCTATAAATATATATTGCTGATATAAAACAATAACATATTCACATAACATGTATCTCGAATATTTTGATTGCATAGTTTATCAAGTGAACCTTTACTCTTTATGACTTTATATATAGTCATATTATTTTGTTGTTAAATAGATCGATAAACCAAGTCCAAATTTTAGACTATATCATATGGAATTACAGACTGCTCCGTTAGGAAATAAAATGCAGATGGACATATATTTACTTGGTAAATACTTAGGTTTGTTTTAAGTGTAATTATGACATTCTTTTTTCTTTCATCTTATTATATTAACAAAACTAGGGAAAGATATAAGAGTAGGATATTTAAGCCGGCAAATAATAAATTTATTCCCAAAAGTAAAGTCCGAAAAAGGGAGAAAGTAAATTAGAGAACTAGAAAAAGATTGGAAAAAATTAACAAAAGTAAGACTTGATAAAATACAACCCCAAAACGAAAGAACAACATCACCACAAAACATAATTTGGCTAATGTGGAAGAAGAAATCTCCTATAGAGAATAAGAGCACCTCAAAGATGAAGATCCAAGCTTCTAAACCGGAAGACAATTATCATACCACGATCAGGTCAATTGCGTGCAGACAATGAGCAGACCCACCTTGTGATCCGGGAAGCACTGAAACACTAACACAAATAGCAAGCAATCGATACCGGCGAGGAACACAAGTTCAAACACAAGGGAGTAAATAAATCAGAGCTTAATCTAAGATGCCTAACCAGAACAGTTTCTAGTTAGACTATACCCAACTAAGGCCAAACTAAACAAGATTAAGCTAAAGGTAGCCTAATCAAGCTAAACCAGGAAGAGAGAAAGATGACCAAACCAAGCAGAAAACCGATGGAGATGACCAGCTCCTATGAAGCCATATGAGAAGCCAAAAGTACCTTCGAAAATTGGCGAGTTGAACACCATAACGAAAAGACCAGCTTCGTCATATATAACCTTCATTAACGCAAGCCTTGATCTGGTGAATCCTCAAGCAACCAGTGGCGAAGATAAACGAGACTCCTCTGGCGAGGATAACACCAGCTCCATGTCAATTGAAGCTTCACGACTCAAGTAGAACTCCTTCTGTGTGACCCCAAGCATTACCAACCAATTTGATCCACAGATTTAGATCTATGTCCGATCTCCAACCGAGATGAAATACAACAAGGACAACAGCTAAATGGGAAAGAGAAAACATCTGCAACCAGAGCCGAAGAAGCCTCCAGTCACCGCTCCTGAACCAATGGCAGCGATTAGGTCACAACAAAGAGTTGAAACTTTGAGAGAAAATCGTGTTTTTGTTTTTTTTTACTTTTATTTATGACTTCATGGTTAGCTAAAAGTTATATGACTTGGTTTTTACTTTTATTTATTTACTTTTACTTTTACTTTTGTTTATTGTATGTTTTGATAAAAAAAATTAACACGGTTTAAGTAGGATATAGTATTTAGGTTCAAGATCCAACTTTCAAAATTCAAGAGGGAAAATGAGTTATGATTCTATTTAATAAGATTGCCAGGAGAAGAGTTTTAGTAGAAAACTGTCGAGATCTTTTTATTGCTTGTGTTAAAATTATGAAAATGTAGTATCTTCTTGGAGACCTCCTCCTCTACTTATAGTATATAGAGGCGGTAGGAATAGATCTAAGATAGGAAAAAAAAATATTTCTGTTTAGATTTGATGTTATATAGAAGATCCAAACGAGATTTTTGAAAATGTTCCATATCGATAAAGAAATATTTCTATTTTCCTTCCTGATGATGTCTTGGCTGAGTACTCTTTTGACGAGATGATATACCGACCGAAACGTTAACTCGAACGTTTTCCCTTGTATTTGAGATGAGATGCTTTAACAGATTTTGAATTTGTCCATCGGTAGTAGACCGAATAGAGGGACCAAAGATCCAGCTCAAATAATTATCTCCGCAGACACAAAAAAATTTTCATAATTTTCGAGTCAAAAAAGTTGTCTTGCTTCTAAAATATTTGGTCCACGTGTCATGCTTTCATTGGTCTGTTCTGCAGTTGGACATGCTACACATAGATCATACAGTCGCAATGTTTTGGCTTTCGACGAATTCCTATAAGTATTGAGTCAATTTCTGCAAGATTAACTTTAACTTGCTTCAAATTATCAAAGAGGTAACTTCTCTCTCTACTCTGTTTTCCTATTACTTTTCTATTTTACCGAAACGTTGTAGCTTTTCTTTTTCTCTGATGCTTAATTACTTTTTGACAAGATGAAAAGAATCAAAGTTGAATCAGAAGAATCTAGTTCTAGTTCTAGTTCTAACAAGACTGTGCCTTTGGGATTCACTGACGATGTTGCTTGTGAAAAAGAGAGATTCTTGGCTAATGATTCGGATACCGAGATGGTGCCTAGGTAGCTGCGAATTGTCTCTCCGAGATTACTCCCAGAATGGATCAGTAGGAAGCTTCATTATCCCTAATTCCGACTTTTAAATATGTCCATGGGGCCAAGATGGGGAAGATACAAGGGTGGCTTGATACTCTCGACATTTGTCCCAATCTAATCACAAAGAAGTTTTCAAAGGCCTTCGAGGTGTGTCCAAAATTAAAAGGAATCAACATCAAGATCTCAGGTCCTAGCGACAAGCCCTAGACTCCACCAGATAGCTATGTTGCAATTTACAACTTGTGGTTCACTAAGGCGCAGATGTGGATCCCGATTCCAAAACTCTTACCCAACTACTGTCATGCCCGTTGCATTGCCATGTCTCAGGTTCAATCTTCAGGGATAAAAACATCCTCGATGCTTTGATCCCCGAAAACGAATCTGAGTTTGAAATTTCAACTCGGTTTTTTGAGTACATGATGAATTTCATTGGAAAGTAGCCTCTCAACGGGACATTTTATGTCAAGGTGAAACAAGGCATTCGTTTTCTTGACGACTTCTCGTCAAAGGCCACCAATTGGAAGCACCCTTACTTGCTTGCTCACAACGATGAGAAGCAATTTATGCCTTCTTGTTGTTTTTTGTGCTTGCTTGATCAAAACACGCTAGTTAGGTGCCTCAACAATCCGTTTAATTTAATATCCAAGACGATATTTACTAAACTTTTTTGTAGTTCCACATTCTACAACAGAGGCTCTACTTTCTGATTATAGCGCTCTTGTAGAGTGAATACTGGGCGTTCTACGGATTAGCTGGTAAAGACTTCTTAGTAGTCTTCTCTATTGAGTTTCACTTTGCACTTCTCGAGGTATTCTTTCTTTGCTGCTATATCGTAATATTTTTAGATTGTAGAAGAGTTGCATGACCTCTCCTCGCCTTTCACCTGTTTGCAATATCTCATCAAGAGTCTAATGAAAAGATGGGCCAAGATGATTTTGATATGCCTGATAAAATGAGTGGCATCAATGCCATGTTGGACGATGAACTGCATATTCTTACCAAGACGGGTAGTCTTCCTGCTCAAGACTCTCCTTCTCGGACTCTTATTACAGAGGGAGATCCACTTTTGCCGAATCAACTGATTTCGGTGAAATCCTGAACTCTACTTCCGTCGACTTCATTGACCTTGAAGTAGAGGCTGCCAAAGATTTCGGAGTTCCACTTTCCAAGAAGGCATAAACAAAAATACCCAAGATAAATAAATCTGCAAAGAAGACATATACTCCGATAAAGACCAGATCCAAAAAGGGAAAAAGTCAGAGTTGAAGAAAAATAACCCTGATTCGCATTAATCAAGTTAGACCAACACATCTTTTTTTTCTAAACGTTTGTAAAAAAAGTGATTAGTAGCACAGATTTTCTTGTTGTCGCTAGAAAGGCTGCCAAGAAGCAAAAAAACACGGAATATCCATCTTCCAAGATCGTCCATACAAAGAAGAGAAAAGTTGTCATCGACATCCAGTTCAATTATGAACACATCAACTTGGCTTTGGTGATCACATATCACTCGTCTTTTGTGGACTTGATGTGCAAGATTAGAAATACTTTGAACATGCTCCCGCCTCTAGACGAGATGCGAAATAGGGCGTGTTTAAGACTACCTTCATGGTCTTCAAGGTTCGTCTTTATCTTCTCAAAACTTTTTTCTTTTCTACCGAATTTCTCTAAATGCTTAATCTTTCTTGCTATTTTGCTCATCACTCACTTGAGCTAGACCATGTTGGATCGTGAGAATTCTCGTGCTGCTAATGATGAGAATACTGAGAAAATGACTCCACTGGCTAACCGGGCTGACAAATCTCATCTCGAGGTGGTCGAGGCAAAATCCGCTCTTGTTAAGGCGCAAGAAGAGCGTGCGAGTGTTAAGGCTATGATGAACTCAGAGCAGGAAAAGACTCTAAAGCAATATGAGGAGAATTTAGCTTTGAAAGACTCTCTTGATTGTGCCAAGACCGACTACTGTAGTGCCTTCAAAGCTGTTGGAAAGGCCAATGAAGTCGTGATCAAACTTCGGTCAAACTTGGTCGAGATGAGAGGTAAATTTGATTCTCATTTGTATGATGCTATAGTCTCAGAAAAGTTGAAAGCTTATCAAGAATTACTGGGTCAACTCTCCTGTCATTTTGAGAGGATTTCTGCTAGTTTTAATGACCATGACGTGACCTAGCTACTCACCTTTCTTATGCTCAGTTTCTGGCACGAGTAGCGTTCTTCAGTCTCTAGAACGCTGGAAGGTAAAGGTTCCTTTAGCGCTTTCTGAACTCTTGGCTAAGAAACTGGTGAAGTTCAAAGAGATTTCCTAGAAGGAGACCATCAAGGTAGTGCTTCCTGATGATTTGGTCATCCCAATCTTATCGGTTAGATTTGAGTATTGTTGAAGTGGCAGTTACTCTGGAAGAGGTCTTAGTGTCTTGGTCTAAGTATGGTGGCCAAAACAAAGTTGTCGTGACAAGGACTGATAATTATCCAAGGGTTAGTATATGAGATTTTGAACTCATCACTCTTACGCCTCAAAGATTTAATATGTATGGTTCAAATAATAACATTTTTTCTCCAAAGGTTGCCGATGGGGTGAGGCAGGCCGAAGAGTACGAAGAAGAGGAATATGATATTAACATCGAGACATGAATCCCACAACATCATTTTCCTCTTTTATTATTTAGTCTTTGTGCATGTTTGGTCCCTTTTTTTGTTTTTGATGTCGATCTCAGTCCACTTGTTAGGACCTTTTGTAAAAACCTTTTATGGACTGAATGAACTTGAATTCAGTTATTATACTTGCTTCAAGTATATATATTTTTGCTAATTTAAGACTTGTGAGGTACTTAGTTTTAGTTTTTATGCGAAGAACTTGATTTAGACTTAGGATCCGCGAGAAACTAGGTCTCGACTTGCTACGCAAAAACATTAGTTTTTTATTCTGGATTTGCGAGAAACTAGGTTTCGGTTTTCTATGTGAAAACTTGGTTTTGACATAGGATTTGCAAGAAACTAGATCTCGGCTTGCTGTACAAAAACATACTTTCAACTTAAGATTTGCCAGAACTAGGTCTCGACCTGTTATGCAAAAACATAGTTTCGACTTAGTATTTGAGAGAAACTAGGTCTCGGCTTGCAGTGCAAAATCAGATTTTTGACTTAGAATTTGTGAGAAGCTAGGTCTCGAGTTAAAATCTTTGACCTTAAGAGACATGAGAGTTAAATCTCAGGTTTTAAGGGATAGACCCTGATTTTTGGCCCTTAATGAGAATGAATCTTGTAGGCTCTTTTATTTTTTATGAGATAGGATTCACCGAGATTTTAAGACTCGGCTTAGATCAAGCAAGATTTTAAGACTCGCCTTAGAGAATAGGGTCTCATCCATAAACAAGATCTTTGGACTCGATGTTTTTAGGGATAAACCTTGCTTTTTGGCCCTTAATGAGAATGAATCTTGTAGGCTCTTTTATATTTAACGAGATAAAACTCGGCGAGATTGTTAAGACTCGGCTTAAATCAAGCGAGATTTTAGGATGCGGTGAGATTTTAAGACTTGACTTAGTTTGAGCGGGATTTTATGAAGCAGTTTAGATTGAGCGAGATTTTAAGACTCGGCGAGATTTTAAGACTCGGCGAGATTTTAAGACTCGGCGAGATTTTAAGACACGGTTTAAAGAGTAGGATCTCGGCCATAATCAAGATTTTAAGATTTAATGTTAAAGAATAGAATCTCGGCCATAATCAAGGTTTTCAGACTTGATGTTAGAGAGTATGGTCTTGGCCATAATTGAGGTTTTAAGACTCAATGTTAGAAAGTAGGATCTCGGCTGTGATGAAATATATTGATATTTCTTCTTATTTTTTTACATTGCTAAAATGGTGCATCTGATGTTTGGATCTTTATAAGGATGTTATTAAATTTTAGCTGCACCTAAAGGTTACCTTTGTACCCCGACAGGATCAAACCAAAAAATGTAATTCTTATTATATAACTTAAATATAAAAGACATCAAAGAGTGATGAAAATGATGCCAAGTTGGTGTTGCTTGAATATTAGTATTGTTTCAAGTTGATAGAATTCCAGCTACGTGGAACTTGTTCTCCTTCCATAGTGGCGAGTTGATAAACTCCAGATTTCACCACTTTATAGATGATGTAAGTAACTTCCCAATTGACGCTGAGTTTCTTCACATTGAGTTCAGTGGTGTCGAGGTGATAGTAAAGTCTCTTTTGGGCAACTGAATACTTTGCTTGTCGATACTTTTAACTGGGATTATTCACCTTTGGATTGGGTCAGTCGTTGAAGCTAAGGTTGCTAAGGCATTAACCGAAGTGTTTTCCGCTCTAAGAATTTTGTGAATATTAAACTTTAAATCTTTTGTTAGATCCTTGACAACTTCCAGGTAGGCTTCCATTCGATTATTGTTTGGTTCGTAGCCTCTATTGACTTGATTAAGAACTAGTTGTGAATCGCAATAATATTGGCCACTCTAATCCCTTTTGCAAGTCAGATCCTGGCAATGAGTGCTTCGTACTCGGCTTAGTCTAAATGATTGCTCTAAACCTTCCACGGTTGGAGTCTCCAAATGAATTACAACATTAGATCCATGCAGTAGAGTCGACCCGTCGAGAAAGAGTTTTCAGACCTGCAAAGTTTCTTCTAATTCCACTGGCTCTGATTCGGGTGCTAACTCGATTAGAAAGTTTGCAAATACTTGGGATTTGGCACTGGTCCTTCCTTTATATTTTATATCATACTTGCCAAGCTTAATAGCCCATTTCGTCATTCTACTTGACTGATTCAGACTGTGCAATATTATCTTTAGCGGGTGGTTTGTTAGTACAATGATCATGTGAAACTGAAAGTATGATCCCAAGTCTCTTGCCGAGAAGACAACTGGTAAAGTGAGTTTCTCTTTAGACACATATCAGAATCCTGTACCATCTTGAGATTTGCTGGTGTAGAAGATTGGATGCTTAGTTCTACAATCTTCTCTAACCAAGACACTACTTAGTGGTGACGTCGAGACCGCAATATATATGTAAAGTGGTTTGCCCTCTTCAGGTTTTGCCAGGATTGGAGGTGTGGATAGGTATTCCTTCAATTCAGAAATAGCCTTCTCGCACTCTTCATCCGATTAAAAATTCTTGTTTCCCGACAAGAGTTGTAAAAGGTGAGGCACTTGTCTGTGGATTGAGAGATGAAAACAGTTTGATGCAGCAATCCGTCATTTGAGTCGTTGCACCTCTTGTTTATTCTTAGGTGATAGTAACTCCTGAACTGCCTTGATCTGCACGGGATTCGCCTTAATTCGTCTTTGTGTGACAATATAACCAAGGAACTTGCCTGATGTTACTCCAAAAGTACACTTTGTCGGGTGGAGCTTCATTTCGTAGTCATTCAAAGTTTTAAAAAATCAAGCTATGATCTACGTGGTCCTCAGCTTTTCTTGACTTAACCACAATGTCGTCTATATAGACAGGTCTTGTTTGACCGAGTTAACCAGTGAACATCTTGTTGACAAGATATTGGTACGTTGTTCCGCATTCTTCAATCCGAAAGGTATCACTTTGTAGCAGTAAGTTCCTCTCTTAGCGATGAACAAAGTTTTTTCTCTGTCATCGGGATGCATCCTTATCTGATTATAGCCAGAGAACACATCAATGAAGGAGAGAAGTTCATTCCCTGCTTTTACCTCGACGATACAATCGATACATGTCTTGTTTAAGTCTTTAAAGTCAAAGCAAACTCGTCATTTACCATTCTTCTTTGGAACTACAACTGGATTGTCTAGCCATGCTGGATATTAGACTTGGACTATTGATCCAGCTTCGATCAACTTCTAAACCTTGTCATTTACTGGCTTAGCCCGCTCTGGACCTAGTTTCCTTAATTTCTACTTGATTGGCTTGTATGTCGGATCGATGTTCAATTTCTGGCTTGCTATCTTGGGGTCTATTCCGAGCATATGCTTCATGGACCATGCGAGGGTTTTGACATTCTCTACTAACAGCCGAATTAGTTTTTCACCAATATTGACGCACTTTGTTGAATCGATCAGGTTGATGTTTATGAGTTCTACTGTTGAAGAGTCCGTGTTTTCAGGTGCATGAGGCTACAAGATAGCTTTTTCTCTGATAGATGTTGTGATCATGCAGGTTTTGTTTTGGAGTTTCAATTTGGCGATAAAACATGTCCTTGACATTTTTTGGTCGCTGCAAAGAGTAAATATTCCCATGTTGGTTGATATCTTCACCCATTGATGATAGCTTGACGGATAGCCTTCATTGAGTGTATCTAGGGAGTTCTGAGATGATGTTGTAGCTGGGGGATTTCTCTACCACCAAAAACTTGATCCACCTTGTAATGTCGGTAACGCATATCAGTAACTTGACAGTTCCTAATGCATTAATTGACTCCCTCCAAATCTTTTGTCATTGTGAAGGAATTTACTCCCTCCAAATCTTCTATCAAAAAAACAACATCTACTTTAATCGGCCTTAATTTCTCTCTGGGAGCTAGTGACTTATAGTTGACTATAGCCCTCGGCATAATAATCGGAACCAAAATACCAAATCCAACCAAGATAGCATGAACTAAACCAACCAGAGCCAGCTAAATAACTGAGTGGTTCCTAAATTTTAGAACCAAAATATCTGTAACCGAACCGAGGATCGAATAGTTACCCGAAAGAACTAAAATACAATTGTATATTTAAAATATAAAGAATTTTATAATCTAACTATCCAAAATTTTAATTATAGAGCTAAACTTGTTAATTAATTTGAATAAAAATACTAAAAAAACTAAAATATTCATATTTTTATTATTAATTTATGGTACTTTATGATTTTTTGTTTAAAAAAATAAATAAATAAAAGTACTGGAACCAAACTGAGACCATACCAAATTTTAATAGGTACTCATTGGTTACCATATTTCAAGAACCAAAAGAAGTAGAATGAGTACCGGAATGGAACCGAACCAAAATTTCGTTGGTACCCATTGATTACCACTTTTGTAGAACCTAAATAACTGACACGAACTAAACTGAACCAAGGAACCGAATACCCTGGGCTAGTTGACTACATCTACAACATTTTGTTCATGCTTCTTGATGGTTCTTATCATGTCATTACAGGTATGTGGTCCTCCCATGATTATGTGGACGACTGTTCTTTCTAGTTTCAACTCGGGAGCGCAATTTCATCTCTTATTCATTTCAGAGCTTTTTTTGCGGTGCTTTTTGGGTTTTCCCGTTTAGCAGCGGCTTCCCGCAACTCTGCTTCCTTCCATTTCTGCATTCAAAAATGCTGAAACACTTACTTCTCCTTTACTATACTTCTCGGCGAGAAGTTCTTGCAACTGCTTTCATTTCAAGGTTGTATGTCCAATGCGGTTATAAAAGCCACAATATTCATGTCGGTTGTAAGTGTTGATACACGTTTTGTTCCATGGCTATGTAGCCTGCTCCTCGATTTCCCCAACTTGGAATGTTGTAGCCATTCGTGTTTTTCCTTTATTGAAGTGCTCTCTTGGCTCCTGATACTCTTCCTTAGTTCGTTTGCCTCGGGAATCTTAGGTACCTTTTGTGCCTTAGTCAGTATTTGCTGCTCTTCCATGTACTTGACATGTCTGGCCGATTAGCACAAAGTGTCATACACTATAGTTGGTTGATTTACAAAAAGGTCTCCTTTTAAGGCCTCATCACTAACAATCCGGTTTGCATGGCCTCAATTCCCATATCGTCGCTTACTTTTGCTTTGGTCATGATTTTTCTCAAGCGTCCTAGGTAAGATTTAAAGGTCTCATCATGTCCTTGTTTTAGAGAGCGCAACTCTGCTATCGAGGTATCTTTGTTGACGAAGATAGCATATTGCTTCATGAACAACTCAGCTAATTGATTGAAGTTATCAATTAACCTGGTAGGTAATTTTGTGAACCACACAAGTGCATCTTCGGTTAGATTTTCAGCGAAGAGTTGACAGTATGTTTCGTCTTCTTGGTCCAGATGATAATTCATACCTCCCATCATAATATTAAAAGCACTCATGAACTCCAGTATATCTGTCATTCCATTTACAAAGGGCATCAGAGTCTCAGACAATGATTTACCGAGATCTTTCTCAGTCTTTGTGAAAATGGTTAGTTTCGGGCTTTGGCAAGAATTCTCCCAATTTCGCTCACTGAACTACTGCTTGGTGGAATTGTGAGCGCATCTCATTTATTATTCTCATGATGGTCATGACATCCTGTGTTGTTGGGATTGACTGTAGAGTCTAAGTTAGGCCTCCCCCTTGAGTGTTTAATCAATTGAGAGCTTGGCGTATCACCGAAGAGGTTTCTTTGCACACTGGCAAGTATATCCTCGCGATGTCTACTTGTCTGCATTGGCTGATTATAGATTTTCTGAAGTCTGGTTCTCGCTTCGACTTGGTTAAGACGTTCGTTACTTCTTTGTTCGATAGCTTCCATCTGCCGGAGTAAGTTCTGAAACGTGACTACAAATTTGAGTTGTTTGGTTGGTGGTTCTAGAAAGTTTGCATTGTTGCGAGATCCTTCCTAATCGTTCTCCACCATTTGAACCGGATTTAAGACTGAGTCCCAGGACTTGTCAAGCTGTTTTGGAGGCAAGTCGACAACTTGTCTTGTGGATGGGCTGATTTTTTTGTTGTTTTCTGACATGTTTTCTGCAATTTCTCCTTGCTTCTTTCTGCGTTTAATAAATCCTACTTTATCTTTCCCAACAGACAGCGGCAATTGCTCAAGTAGGATCTAGCATTTAGGTTCAAGATCTAACTATGAGATTCAAGAGGGAAGATGGGTTGGGATTCTTTTTAATAAGGTAGCAAAGAGAAGATATTTGAGTAGGAAAGTGTCGAGTTGTTTTTATTGCTAGTGTTAGATTAATGAAAACGTAGTCTCTTCTTGGAGACTAAAGAAAAGGATTAGAGATCCACCTCCAACAAACACGTCTTTGTTTGTATTTACTCTTTCTTGATAAAAATAAAATAAACTTCGAATAATTAGATCGTTAAAAAACTTAATATAGAATTCAAAACCTCTTTGTAATTTATCAACTGTAGTGAAGAGAAGTCGAAGCCGAGCTAGAGTTAGATTATCTTAACTACCATACTGTCAAAATTCGGCTGATAAAAATAAACCTAAACTATATATAATTTTTTTATTTTTTTTATTTTTTCAATCTTACTCTTTTTAGAAAAATAATTAGATTGACAAAACTCGATTCATTGCCAAATCCCACACTCTAAAATCTCTTATTTTTTCCACTTGTATTTGGAAGAAATTGAACATTTGTACCTATAAATTTATAAAGTGACTACTCCCACTAGACCATCTATCCTCAGCATACAATTTTTTATTTATGTGATCATGACCGGTTCTTATTGTAATTTATTAACTAGGATTACACCCGCGTTATAATATGGCATTTTATTGTTTTGATATTTTTTTAAAAACATGTTCATTTTGGTTATTAGATCCGTGTTGATACTTAACTATATTGTTTTTGTGATGCTATTTTAGAGGTTCGAAATCCAAATCAAAATTGATCCAAATTAGAGGAGCCAGACTCCACAAAATACTCAAATAGATCCTAAATTTATGTATACGGAGAACGAAACCAAACCTGAATTGGAAGTATATTAAGAACCAAATTTTAGCTTTTAAAGTTTTTCTGTTAATTCTTTTAAAAAGTTTGAATTTTATATAAATATATGAGAATCAAAACTCGATCTATATTGAACGGAATCATATCCCCTAAAAAGATGTCCGAATAAGTCTTTAAACAAAAGAACCAATATAGCGAATTAGAGGAACTAAACCCGAGAAAATAACAGAAATGATACCTAAATCTATGTACTTGGAAAATCAAACGAATTAATAACCGAATTTGTACTGGATATATTTTTATTAAACTTTAGCTTTTAAGAGTTTTTTTATTAAATTTTTATTAATTTTAAATATTTATATAAAATTTATAACTAAACCCGCATTAAGCCTATTTTAAGAGTAATTATGAATCATAAGTTAATTTTATTCTAAAGTTTATAACACGGTCAAAATGAAAGTGTTTCCCGCTTTAATATATATTATAAAATAATTTTAGTATTAGTAAATTTGATAAAGTGATTTAACAAATAATTTTATTTTTAGCAAATAACTATTTTTGGTTTTCTATCTATGGTTTTTTCATTATTAGAAACAAGATCCGTTTAGGAAAAATATCCTCAAATACTATTTAATTTTATCATAAAAAAATTCAAAATACTGTCCGAAAAAACAACAAATTTCAAAATACCAAATAAAATTATTATTTCTAAAAAAACGAAATAGGCCACCTCAAAATACCAAATATTTATTTAGATTGGCTAAAAAAAAGAAATAAAAAAAGAAAACGTGGGCCAAACATTATCAAGTAACAAGCGAAGCATTAACCCATTGTTGTGTGACAGAGAGTGTTGTTTTGTTGGTTCCCTTCAAGCGAGTCTCTTACGCAGAGAGAGAGGCTTGTTTTTCTTCAAAGGTAAATCCTCCGATCTTATTCGCATTCTTCCCATTTTCTTCTCTCAGATTCTCTTTCTTTTCCATTTTCCCTCCCTCGATTTAGATCGTTTATCTCCTTTTTATGTTCTTGCGAAAATTTCGGGATTTGAATTGCGAAGAATGCTGGCCTTTTTCTCCGTTTAGTTTTCTTTACTTCTATTGAGATTTTCATCTCCTTTAGTTGATTTCTTGATTTTCCTTGTGATTTCTGAGGAATTGATGTTTTGATACAACTAAATCCTTCTGAACGTGTTTTGTTTAACACATTGTCAAGGTTTCTTCGTTGATTATCTCTGTCTGTAGGTAATGACGAGAGACTTGCAATTACATAAGCTTTTGTTAGATCATTGACTCAGATGAGACTTCTTCTTTGTGTTACCTTCTGCAAATCGAGCTTTAAGATTTATATTTCCCAAATCGTAAATGATAAATGTAGTCATCTATCTTGATTCCATCAAAGCAATCGAATTTCTGGGAATTTTCATTTTGGATAATGAATAACACCTGGTTTCTCTGGCAATATTCGATGTTTATCGTTCAGTTAGCTGACATCGTAGAAATTCTTTTATGAAGTAGTTCATAAAATTTCTTACATTATAATCTTGTTTATTGGTTCACATTTGTTGACATTCAATATCCATGTTTATTCTCAACAATTCTGCTTTATCCTAGAACCTTTTAGAAAAGCTTATGTTTCTTTGTAGATACGTATGCATCTAAGATTTTTGCTTTTTCCAAGGAACAAGAGTTTTATAAATTGGCTCATTGCATCAGAAAGATCATGTATTTTTTCTTTCTGCAGCAATCAATCTCATAAAGTGGCAAAGATGGTCGCAGAACGCTTCACAGTCGATTTGAACAAGCCACTTGTCTTTCAGGTGATGCACTCAACCACTTCTTTTCCGCATACCCTTTCAGATGATGCATCTTTTTACTAACATAAAGAAGCTCATGTCTTAATCAGGTTGGTCATCTTGGGGAAGAATATCAGGAATGGATTCATCAACCTATTGTATGCGTAGAAGGTCCTCGTTTTTTCGAAAGTGACTTTTGGGAGGTAACAACTCTTCCTTTTGAGGTTTATTTTTATATATGGTGTCTTCTATGTTTTGATTTCATCTTTATTTATTTTTTTTGTGAAATTTGAGCAGTTCTTGACTCGCACTGTTTGGTGGGCAATCCCGACAATTTGGCTTCCATTTGTTTTTTATGTTCTTTCAATATCGGCAAGTAGGGGACTTACATTTCCCCAGATCGGCTCAGTAGTTGCCTTTGGCGTACTCACCTGGACACTGCTTGAGTACACACTTCATCGTTTCCTTTTCCATATCAAAACCAAGAGTTACTGGTTAGTTTAATATCCTTGATTGTGCAACATGAATAGCTTGATTTTCATCATGAAGCTGATTCTGTTTCATTTCAAACCCTGTTTATTCCTTTAGGGCAAACACTGCGCACTATCTTCTTCATGGATGCCATCACAAGCACCCACAAGACGGCCTTCGTCTTGTTTTCCCTCCTACCGCAACAGCTATTCTCTTGGTACCTGTAAGTATCTATGCTTGATCCAAATTTGGAATCTTTTTCAATCATTCTTCCTTTCAAAACGAAAACATTTATCAATGTTCTTCTTTTCGTGTTGTTAGCTATGGAAGCTTCTTCATCTCTTAGCTACTCCTGCTACAGCTCCGGCTATGCTTGGAGGCATATTGTTTGGCTATGTAATGTATGATTGTACTCATTACTATCTACACCATGGTCAACCTAAAGAACCAACCTTTAAGCATCTGAAGGTAAGAATACCAATCTCTGAAACTCGTTTTTTTTTGTTGGCATTCAACTTTATTTCTCTGAATTTCTGATAACGTTTTGATAAACAATATACAGAAATACCACCTGAATCACCACTTCAGAATTCAGAACAAAGGATATGGAATCACTTCGTCTCTATGGGACAAAGTCTTTGGAACACTCCCTGGTATAAAGGCTGCCGAGAAGAAGAACTAAACAGGATTTCTGTTTACCATTTTCAGAGTTTCGATAAACTCACTGATCTTCTGTACTCTTGTGTCATCAGGTGATATAAATGACTGTCTAACTACCGTTGTTGTATTCGATTTATTCAACCATATTTGAACAAATCTAGTGGTGCCTAACCCTTTTTCAGTTTTTTTTGTTTACAAATTCTAGAAATCATATATATCATTCAGGGTCTGGTGTTTGAGCAACTTATACTTTAAATTAAAGGTTTTCTCAAAGCAAGTAAAATTTGATCTTTCTTTTTTTGGGGGTTTAGTTAAAGTTCAAAATCGATTTACTTTCTATTCGATTTGGATTTTTGAAATAGACTATTATTTGTTCGGTTAGACCGAATTGGGTACAACATGTACTTTTACACTTAGAAAGACGAAGTTGCTTAGAAAAACAAAGAATGATTATCTGCTAGGTCTGGTTTTGTACTGAGAAATCAAAACAGAGGAGGAATGCTCTGTTCATTCCTGAAGAAATTCGTTGGATCAATCTTGCCTTTAACCAAAGCCAGTCTCTTGAAGTTACCTTTGTAATATCTCTCACCCCATTTCCTGGCATCTTCGAAACTTGTGTTGATCCCATTGGTCATGCCTAAATCAAGATCTTTGTAATTCAGATAAGCTCCTCTCGGCGATTTAGAAACATACGGACTCATGAAATTGTAAAGTGATCTCATCCACCTAACATGTTTGTTCATCTCTTCGACCTCATTCACTTTCCATTTCACCATATACTGTATGTTATACAGATTCCCTTTCCTGTGTGGATATGGAGACGCTGTCTCTGAAATCTGGTTGATTTTTGCACCCAATGGCTCTAAGATCATCAATGGAGTTTCTTTCTCGAGAAACCTCTTGGTAACTTCTTCGAAAACGTTTTCAGGAAGTGGGGCTTGCACAAAATCTGATTTTGCTTTGAAAAACTGATCCTCGAATCTCAGGGATCTGTCTAGCAAGATCTCTAACGGTTGTCCTGTTCTCCAATTGAAGAACATAATTGATTCTATCCAGCTCATTTCCGAGCAGTCTTGAGCTCGTAATCCGAGTTCCGGAAACTTCTGGTTCAACAAAGGAATCAATCTATCGATTCCACCAAGAAACAGAGTTTGAAATGTAGATTTCACTTCTCTCTGATTCCCTTCTTGACTGTTGTCAATTATGACTCTCATGAATAAATTTTCGTCTAGCTCTGCTCCTATGGATTGCCATCGATGAACAAGCTTGTTCATGCTAGGTCCCATCTTATGTTGACTTATGAAACAAGTTACCTTTTCAGGAACCCTAGCAAGCTTAACCTTCCACGACAAGACAACCCCAAAACTCGCAGCTCCACCTCCTCTTAGTGCCCAAAACAACTCCTCTCCCATCGTCTTCCGGTCTCGGATTGTCCCATTTACGTCCATCATACGAATGTCCAGTACGTTATCAGACGCTAAACCGTGTTTCCTCATTATTGTACCAAAGCCTCCCCCGCTAATATGTCCACCAACGCCAACACTCGGACATATCCCTGCGGAGAAGGCATGGACCTTGCTGGTTTTCGCGATTTTGTAGTAGAGTTCACCAAGTGTTGCGCCGGATTGGACCCAAGCAGTTTCTTCTGTGAGGTTGATCTTGATCGATCTGAGGTTAACGAGGTCAACGACTATGAAAGGTGATAGTGAGAGGTAAGAGAGACCTTCGTAGTCATGACCACCACTCATGGTTCTTACTTGAACTCCAAGTTTTCTGCTGCATAGAATTAATTTTTTGATTTCGGATTCGGAATTCGGTTTGACGATCAAAATCGGCTTCAGGCTGGTGAAATTTAAGTTGAGGAAACTTGACTTTGGAGATGAAGATTTTGAAAAGTCGGTGAGAACTCGAGAATCTGGTGTGTGATAAGTGAGATTTGTAGGGTTTTTGAAGATTGAATTGCGGTGATTTGCAGACAAGCAACTTTGAAACTGTTCCTTTGTCGGAACAGAACACACAGAACTAACACCTTTAACTAAGAAGAGAATTAGAAACAGAGACAGAGCAAGCTCTCTCATATCTTATCAATTTGGGTTACTTGTGTTTGAAGTCTCAGACAAAGAAGAAGTAGTCCTGATTTTGTCTGGTTTAAATAGTTTCTGAGATATGTTGAATGAGTTGCAGAGAAGACAAGGTAATGAGGTTATATAGAATTTGGATATTAATATTTATATTTGACCAAAATAAATTAACGTCATTGTATAAAATATAATACAATTATTTTTGACAAGTAGCAAACAAAGACGCTAACTTAGAGTCAAAAACATACATTTCAGAAATTTATGTTGAATAGTCATACACAACGCATAACCATATACGCGTTCAAACAAATACCGCAATTTCCAAACGTGGAGATAATTATTACTTAACTGAAAATATTTTTGCTAACTATTAGATGTAGATACAAGTGGTTTCTTTAGGCTAATGGTAAATAGTAAGTCTACTAAAAGTAGATACATTTGCATGTTTAGGAATGAATTCCGTCATCTGCATTATGAAGGAACTTGGCTAATAAACCGGCTAGTTAGAGCATGTGCAATGCTCTATTTTTAAGAGGTTCTTAATTAAAAAAATTATTAAAATAATGTGGGCCCCACAATTTTTATAAGAATCGGTGTCTTAAAATTCTAATATAAGAACCGATTCTTCATTCACTTTTCAGTAAATCGCGGGCTCCACTAACACGTGGCGGCCTACGATTGGTCAGATTTTTTTTTTTTAAAAAAAAAAATCAAACGAAAAAGAAAAAGAAAAAAAATCAAAAAACTTTGGTTGGGAATCGAGTCTTCGAGTATCTCGGTTGCATATGCTCTTATGACCTAATATTGATAAAAAACTATTAGATGTAGACATCCATCTTTACAAAAAAGTAACATCAGAAAGACAATAAAAAAACAAAATATGCATTTTAAGAAACTTCCTTTGACTTAGACGAAAAAAAAAAATTCGTTTAACAGTTACAGTATTATCCACTTTAAGTAAATTTGTCCTCTTTTGACTAATGATTTGGTGGTTTGTATTAATGATGTAATTGGACATCTTTCTTCAGCTAAAAAATATAGTTATGAAACGAAGATAAACTTATAAGGAAAATTGTCATAGTGACACTCTGAGAAATTGTTGGCTTTATAAAAGACAAATTTATAGATTTTTTGATTGTCAAACAAGTTTATAGAGATATATACCTATCTTTTCATGCATGTTTTTACGTACGTTTTGAACTCGTGATTATGATACATTTTATCATTTAAGAGTATATTTTTCATTAAATTTTCACGTTTTTGGAACTGATTCATAAATATATTTTCTGTCTAGATTTTTGTAACATTTTATTTTTATATTTATTAACTAGAATAACACTTAATATGTAATTAATAAAATAAAATTATTTTGGGAGATATATATATGCTAACTATAAAATATTTGCAGAGAAACAAACGGTCTTGTAAATAGTTTATCGATATACACTTTTTGTTTTCTTTCAGGTTTTCATTTTTTGTCTTTTCGGCCTGATTTTTGTCATCCAATCTTGGTTGATGATAATGCAGGTGTGACGCACTCTAGATTACTCCGTTTATAATTTGGTTTTTCTTTTGAATAAATTTTATGGGATTTGTTCTTTTTCTCCAAAAAAAAACTATAAAATATCTAACTCCCCCAACAAAAAGAAACTAGTATAAGATATCTACTTTATAAAACAAGACTAGGACACCCCAACTTTTGTTTTTGGTTATATTTGATAGAGATAACAAATCTTCTAGATTAATAATCTAGCTGGCTTAAGCTCAAAACCTACGCAAGTCGCAAACGGTGTATATATATATATATATATTCAAACTATTAATACTCTTTAAGATACCTAATATTCCTTATATAAAACTTGTAAGCATTATACATAAAAGTGAGGCTGCTTAAATTTATAAACTCCTAATATGAAACCAAAAAGAAAAAAGAAAAGAAGTAAACGTTTGATATTCTCGAATTGTAAGCAAAAGAAAGAAAAAACAAAAAGTCAATTAATTGCGTTTTTTTTTTGGGGTCAAAAGTTCCTTAGAGCATGTACAATGCTAGGTATCTTATATTGAGTATCTTAACCATGAAATATTATTATTTTTATATAATACAAAAATAGACCAATAATAAATTGACAAGTAAATAAGATACTCTTGTAAGAGTATCTTAAGTATTTTATTTAAGATACTCAAATCCTTCTCTTATCTCTTGTTTTATTAATTTTGATTTTTTATTGTTAAGATACCCACTTAAAATACTAGCATTGAACATGGTCTTAGGTAACGTTTTTCTTATCGCTCAGAGAAAGAAAGAGATGGAGCGTCAGACGTGACGTCAACTCTGCGACATCGCTAAAATCAAGTCAACGTTATCGCTTTTGTGGAAGTCGTTGCGTTTGGTGATATATTTGAATGAATGAATGAATGATTAGGGTTACACTTTGATTCCGACTTGCACTTTTCTCACGTCCACAAACCTAATCCTGATCTTATATCTTTGGTTTTATTCTATAACGAATATTAACCAATAACAAAAAAAAATTATGATTATGTGGAATTCGAGTTCTTTTATAGATAGTTTTATCAATTATCATAGAAACTAACTAACTAAGCAATAACAATTTGCCGAGTTATTCTTAATCTGGTGGTTAGGATAATCTAGCTAATAACTTGACACCAGAGTTTGATTTCTATCTGGTGCATTATGGTAGCTAGAAAAAAAATTTTGGGGTGAACTTTAGACTATGAATCGGGCATATCGATCAATATTGACAAAAGAAAAAGAAAAAGCAAGAACAATTTGATACTTTAATCATCAAATGTTGAGGTTATCAACTTGTTTCAATCTCTTCATGAATACCCTTATAGTTTTCTACAACTTCTCCAAACCAAATCAAAGTTATTTCCAAATTTCGTATCGTGCGGAAATATGTAATGCAAATTAACTTTAAGGAAATAAGTAAGAGATTAACTATGCCACTTGTTGTTTTATAATAAGACAGGGCCATCTTCGCCAAAGAAGCAATTAAGAATCCACCATTGTTTATGAACTTTCGGGTTCGTACTACAAAACCTTTTGTATTTTGAAGAGATACGACATTTTTCTGAGAATTTCTCTCTTTCTTTTTTAATCCATTAACGTCATAGAAAACAACTTTGACTAAACATTATCTTACATATAAAATAAAGACCAAAAAGAAGCTCGGTTTCTAGAGCTCTACTCCACCAATAAAGATTTGCAAGTGTACAAGAATAGAACTGGATTATTCTTCATATTAAGATTTCAGTATTTAGAAATTTCTTACTTGTGGAAATTTAACACCACTCGATGTTATTATATGATTCAATAAATACAAAATTTGGAGGACTTTCACTACAATATTACTCATAAAAGCTAGAAACAAGAACATTAAGCAAAAAAGATTATTGGGAGATATCAATCTTATAATGTTTCAAAGTGCATAACTTTAAATATTGAACAAATTACTCAAATACTCTACAAAAATACCCTAATTACTCAAATACTCTCCAAAAAGTTGGACAAAAAAAAGTATGGGAAAAGTCACAAAAAACCAGTTATCTACTTATTTACGTTTGTGCCATTCAAAAAAAATACTGAAAATGAAAATTAAAAAAAAAAAAAAAAAACTGAAAGTCGGTTGATTTTCTCGTTTCTTCTTCTTCTTTTTCAGTTTTTACTTCTTCTTCATCTTAACTTCTTCTTCGTCGGCTGCGTCGTCTTCTTCGTCGGCTTTGTCGTCACTTTCTTACACTTTGAAGCTTTGTTCAACGTATTTTAAGGTAATGTAGTGTATCTTCTCTATTCTAAAGCCAGATTTTAGGGTTTACGGTTAATTTCTTAGTCCGTTTGTTTTTTTAGGGTTTGAGACATGCATTTTGATTTCTGGGTTTAATATGTGTTCTTTGCGTAGATTTTGGTTGATTTCGGTTGATTTTCTATGGTTGGATGATTATGGTTGGTTTTGGTAGGTTTTCTAGGGTTCATTGATTTTCTGGGTTTTAGTGTTCATTTTGGTTGTTTTTGGTCTTGTTTTTACTGGGTCGAGACTCGATTTTCTGTGTTTACTCTTGATTCTTAGTTTGGTATTTTGGTTTACCTTGGTAGAGTTAGGTATAGCTAGTAGAAAGTGTGGTAGAGTTTGGGTAGACTTTGTATAGAGTTTGGTAGAGTTAGTTTTATAGTGTGGTAGAGTTAAGGTAGACTTTGGTAGAGGTTTGGTAGAATTTATGTAGACTTTGGTAGAGGTTTGGTAGACTTTGGGTAGACTTTGGTAGAGCTAGTCATTGCGTGGTAGAGTTTGGGTAGACGTTGGTAGAGTTTTGATAATGTGGTAAAGTTTAGTAGACGTTGATGGACCTTTGGTAGAGTTAGGTAGAGATTTGGTAGAATTTGGTGGAGCTTTGGTAGACTTAGGTAGAGTTTTGGTAGACTTTGGTAGATCTTTGGTGGAGTTACTTATAGTGTGGTAGACTTTGGTAGAGTTTNTATTTTTTCAGGAACACTGATATGGAAGGAGAGCACAAGTACCCTAATAGGGTTCTATCTTCGGAATTCCGTACCAACAAGAGTATAAACCACTACTGCACAATGAAGAAAATGACTTCAATAAGGGATTATATTGGCACTGATGCTTACGACG
>OVBA01003816.1:0-26138 GCA_900406435.1 Lepidium aucheri
ATTTCGGGCGAGCTTCGCGGAGATTGATTGCTCGCTAAGTCGGCTATGCTTCCTCGACTTCGTGAGCTCGCTCCTCAGATGCTACGATGCTCGTCTTGTCGCGTGCTCGGTCCGGCCCACCTTGTCTTGTTCTCTGTTATTGGGCCTTTTCAGACTTTTGGGTCTGATACCAACAAGCATCAACACATATGATAATCCAAAATTATTTTGAAAATTTAGTTAGGTTATGTAATTGTTCTAGCTGAGTTATGTATAAGGTCGTAATTATTTATGAAGTTAGTTTCTGAATTTGTTTGTTGATATACTCGAATATATAACTAACTTAGTTGACATATGGTAATCCAAAACTATTTTGAAGATTTAGTAAGATTATGTAATTGTTCTCAAAATCTTGTTGAGTTATGTATAAGGACATATTTATTGATAAAGTTAGTTTCCGAATTTGTTGTTAATTTTGTTAATATAGTCGAATATATAACTAACTAACTTAGTTGACATATGATAATGTATTTTTTTGGTGAACTTTAGATAATATTTGAATTATTCTTTCTGTTTTTTTTGTCTACCAATAAGATAAAATTGTATTCAAAAAGGAATATACTAAAATTTTTGTTACTTTTTTTAGTGAGAAGTAAAATTATTGTTACTTGTGAGGGTGAAATCTATTTTTATTTTTTAAAATGGTTTATTAATGATATTTCAAAATTATCAAATTATTATTAAAAACTAAAATAATGCTAATTGTAAAATAGATTTAGTTTAACATATCCGAAATTTTCAAAAAAATAAAAATAATATTATGCATCTTCATTAATGTTTGAATTCTTCGTTAATCTTCGTATAGTTTTAAAAAGTTATTACTGGACATGATTTATCATGATGAATCAATATGAAGAATTTCTTCCTTTTTTCAGTTTTATTTTCTGTCTTTGGTTTTTCTATAGTAAATAAAAATATTAACCAACGCAAACTATAAGATAAAATATAGATCAACTCAAAACTCATTTATACTAAATATTTCAAAAAATACAGTATTATTATTTTATGAAAAATAAAATATTACATAACAGGGAGTTACTGAAGGACAAAAAAAAATTCAAAGTATAACTTAAATTTTATATTTTTTAAGAAATAACCACAAACATACGTAAGAATTCCATAGTTTAGTTTGATTTAAGAGTACAATATCATCGATTCTATTACCAAAAAAATTCTAAGTTCAACAAATCCTTTTCCCATTTGCAAGATGTGAAGTGTTATCTCGTACAAAAGACATGATCTTGCATCTATGTCTCTTATCAACTAAACCTTGTATATAAATTCAATTGGTTTTGGAGTATTCCTATGATTAGTAGACATTAATTTGATAAAAATACAAAAATTGTATGTGAGAGCAAAATCGTTTTGTTTTCCAAATATAAAATAGAGATCCAACATTTTGTATATAAAATCATATACACAAATTGTGTGTTTCAAGTTTGAATTTAATTTTTAAATGAAAACAATGATATGTATTGAATTGTTTAATATTTTACTAACATTGTGTTTCTTTAGGGTTTTGGAATACAAATATGTTTTGCAAAAAAGTTTAATCCACGGATTAAACTTTTTGTTTTTTACAAAAAATAAGTTTGGCATAATATTTAAAATAATATATTTCGAATGATATTAGTTTCAAATATATTTTGTTGTCACGTCATAATATATATAATTTGGGGGGGTTGTTAGTTTAGTAAATATTAATTTTGAATAATATCATAAATGTGTGTTGTCATTTATTTTTTAATTTACTATAATGAAAGTACGAGATATAGAAAACTCATCAATTAGGCAAATGTGATCGAGAGTCTCGGCAAGTAATTTATTGAATCAACAAATTCGGAACCCAAATAAATTATTTGGCAAAAGATCAGTTGCTTTTACAGAAGTAATATAGACAAATGAGATATTGAACTTATGAGATATGGTTTTGAAAGAACCAGTTGTTTCAAAAACTTGAAATTTACTAATTATCTTGGTATCTCCTTCTTGCAAATGATGACCAAATTTTCTTACTAATTCTTTCTTTATTGTTTCATGAATTTCTTAACCCTAAAAAGAATATTTTTTTTGTTAAAATATGGATTAAATCATAGATTTGTATATAAAGAGTGATAGAAAATACTTACTTGATCATCTAGCAAAACTACTTCAAATTTTTGGCCATACTCTTTGGTAAAGATTTTCCATAGTCAAATAATCTTTCACTTTAATTCTTCATTGTTAACTTGTTGGTATAAGAACCAAGAGAATGTAAAACATTTTTATGGGAGTATCCATAGCTTTAAGGAGTATTCGTTTTTTTGTTAATTATAGTTTTGTATTACGTCAACCTTATATAGAAGTTGGGAGATATTAAACCTAATCGGTGATTTTAATGTAGATTTTTGTTATTTTCGAAATTGTTAACAAAGTTATTATCAATAAGGAATATACTAAAATAATGCTAATTTTAAAATAGTTTTAGTTTAAAAATAGAATTAGGTTATTTTTGATCATCTGAAATAGTTAGAATAAGTGAGGAATATATGTAGGAATTTTCGTAACAAATTTTCATTAGAGCATTAGTAGGAATATTTTATATGTACGAATTTTCGTATCATTAGAGCGTTACCTAATACTACATTGAAATCATGGCCTAATTATGTATTAAGTTTGTTAGCTCTTCGTATATCTATTTATAATTAGCATAACAATGTATAGTTACAATCCTCAATATAATAAAAAGGTAACAACTTTTTGTTTAGTAACAAACTCAATAAAAGTCTAAAACTTAAAATCTAATACATAACTTAAGGTTGTGTTTTCAAAAAGTTAGTATTTTATTATATAGAAGATAGCGTATAGTATTTTATTATATAGAAGATAGCATATGATTATTAAATGTGTAACAAAATTTTTCTAGTAACAAACTCAATAAATCTAAGACTTAAAACCTAACCCATAATTTCATGTTGTGAATTCAAAAAGTGAGCTTTTTATTATATAGAAAACGTATAAATTAGAATTGTCGGAACAAAAAATATGTGGGTACTGCTACTGCAGACTTTATTTATAGTGATTGAACAACTTTTAATATTTTAAGTTTTTGTGGAGATCCAAATTTTAAATTTGAGCAAGTTGCTCACCTAATTCATCATTCTCTCTAGTCCTCGGTCTGTCCCATTCACAACAAGTTGCGAAAAATGTGGAAGTCAAATAATACGCCGTCCCTTTATGTATTAAAATAATTACTGTATTTTCGTATTTATTGATATTTTCTGATTAAAATATGAATTTTCATGGTTCTGTTCTTTTCCCTCAGGTAGGACGAAACTTTGGATCAGTTCAACAAAGGAATTCCGTGTCAGTAAAAATCTCATGTCCTTTCTCTAATCCTGATAAGACAAGGCAAAAAGAAGCGAATATTAACAAAATTAAATTACCAAAAAAAAACACATATACTTATCAAACAAGCAAAAAGAGAAAAAAGAACCTCGTTAAGGAATACGAAAGGCAGAGACACATGTGGTGGTAACAAATTCACCAGACACAACACGTGTTACGTCTCCGGCAACAACACGAGATGGATTTCTCAGTACTTGCCACGTATAACGTATTGTAAAAAGAACGTCGTACGTGCAAAGAGCCAAAGACGCCGTAACGGCCACTAACGTCCGGTTTAATTCTCCGTCTAAAATAGTTTCTCCGTCGGTTCACGTCCCGAACCGAAATTGTAAAAAGAAAATTATTCTCCTCTTTACGAAAAACCAACACATTGTCGATATTCAAAGAACCTAAAATTTAAATCCCAGTTTTCTTAATTTTTTTGTGTTTGTTCATCGTCATCATCGTATCTATTTTTGCGTATATTCCGTTTTTTTTCTTCCAATCTCCGTCAATGCCAGATAAGCCTAGAGTCTTTGAGTACACGACACGCATAGCAGCGATGAGATTCATCCGATCTATGATTAAATCTTCTAGGAAGATCCGTTGGAGGTAGACAATACCGAGATTGTAGATATCTTCCGTAAGCCGGCGACGGAGAGTTTGGCGGTGAAGGCGTCACGGGGATCGGCGATATCGGAGATCGATCACCGCTTGAAGACGGTGGAGATTCTTGTCTATGCAAAGACCTGGGAGGCGATAAAACGGCTCGGATCTTAGATCCGGAAACGCGATCGTACTCCTCGATGACGTTCGCTAGTTCTTCCTCTGACTTGACGGAGATTAGAGTCTCGAGATCGTCGTTCGGTAATTGACATCTTAGATCAACGGAGTATCCACAGAATTCAAACAGTTTCACCATCAGCTCTGTTGAACAACAAACGAAATTGAAATCAAACCTCAGTCGAATCAAGCAAATCGAGTAATGATTCCAATGCAGAATCGAAGTGAGTATTAAACGAAATTGGAGACTAACCTGAGAAAGATATAGAACGATGAACGGATAGTACTCTGGTGAGCCCTCCGACGTAACGGAGCTTGCCGTCGGTGGAACGAGGGAGGATTCTACCACCGTAACTGCACAGAAACTTGAGACTACTTCCACCGTTCTTCTCGCAATAGTCAACAGACACCATTTCTTATGGTTTTATTTTTGCTTTTAAAATTCTGAGAATTTAGGAGGGTGGGGGGGGGGGGGGAGAGGGGGGGATTTTTTAGAGTATTTTTTTTCTTTGGTGTCTTAAACCAAGAAGTAAGGTTGCAGGTGGATGGACTTTATAGGCAGGGCGTGACGTCACGTCAGAACGGACGCGTATTAGGAATATGGAAATTTCTTTGGACTTCTATGAGCATTTTGGACAATTCCGTTATTCAATAACGGAATATTCCTTATTTATTTAATTAATTAATTCGTGGGCCTTTATTTATTCAATTAATTAATTCGTTAATTAGTACTCGTTGATTCTCAAGTTCCATCTTAGCTGTCTCTTCATGTTATTTTATGATTGAGTATTTAAATCAAATTTATTGATTATTTTTGGTTCTCTTTTTAATAAGACCTTAATGCAAAACTTTCAGAACGTGCCAATAAAGAGATCAACAGAATAATATAATGCCTGGAAAAAGAAAATTTTCTCCTTTCAGGAGCTCAATTTACAATTCTTCTATTGTATGTCTCAAAGCAGACTACTTAACTTCAATTGCTAGATTTTATTATTGGAGATAGATCTGAAATTTTACTTCGGTCTACAAACAACAAATCATGAATTTGATAGAAAGACTCGATTATTTAATTTTAACACGGAAAAAATATTTCTCGACAACTCGTCATAAGAAAAATTTGGCTCACACGTTATCTAGAAAAAAATAAAAATATTCCTTTTATGATATGAAATATTTCTAAACATCCTGAGAAATCTTCTAGATAATTTCACATGTAAATAGAAATGTAATATTTTCATTTCGGATGTATTTGTAACCGCCTCTATGCTTTATAAATAGAAGAACATATCTCCACACAAAAAACAACGTTTACACAATTACACACAAGCAATAAAGAGCAAACAACACTTTGATTCTCGAATTCTTTCTCTTTGCTACCTTATTTGACAGAATCCTTACCCATTTTCCATATTGAATCCTCGAGTTGGATCTTGAACCATTATGCTAGATCCTTCTCGAACAATTGGAACTGTATGTGGGAAAGACATCAAAGAATTTCTTAACGCAGAAAGAAACAAGAAGAAAGCTACAACAACGATGTCCAGAAACGACAACACAATCAAATCACCAATTAGATGGGTTAACAATCCGCCTTCGGAGCAACTTGAACAAACACATGATTCAACCCAAAACCAAGTTCAGACAGTCGGGAACCGGGAAAAGTCCTGCAAAGATCCAATTTTTCTGGGACCACCAGTTGAACCACCAACGTTCGCAACCATGCTACATAATTTGCTAGCACAAGTGGAAGCAGTAGAGCAAAGAAACAACAAACGTCTCGACCAAACCAAGACAAGAATCAGAGTACATGGAGTTGGTCACTAACTTTCCCGGACAAACAGACCTCACACAGAAGTGCTTGCCAGCGTGCAAAGGAACATATTTGGTATAACTCTGAGTTCACAGCTAACTAACGTGGTGAGGCTTGGACTTGTTCCCAGACCACCGACTGCATCATCAATGCCAGATTCCGCAACCGTCCTGGAAATGATGATCAAGATGCGAACATAATTCCATAAAGCAACCAGTTCGTCACTAGAAATAGAGCAAATTCTAGTCCTGAAATTCGTCGATCTCACAAAGGTTGAGAAGGATCTTGGTAAACCGGGGACCGAGACTCTGTTATCTTTTGTATGATGGAAAAACATACTCATTAAAGTTCTTGAGTGCCTTCAACGTCATGATGAAGGGCACAAAATACCACCCAGATCAGGAGGACGCAGCTTATTGCCAACTTTTTTGCATTGGTATGGTTCACAAAACTGTCACCTTAATCGATCGAAAACTTCAGCTAGTTAGCCGAGTTGTTCATGAAGCAGTATGTTATATTCGTCAATCAGGATACCTCGGCAGTATAACTATGTTCCTTGAGGCAAGGACACGATGAAACCTTGAGGTCGTATCTCGGTCACTTTAGGAAAATCATGACTAAGACAAAAGTAAGTGACCGGATGGCTATTGAAGCCTTGCAAACCGGGATGGTTAGTGATAAAGCGCTAAAGAATGATCTCTTTGTAAATCAACCAACTACAATATTAGACGCTTTGTGCAGATTAGCAAGCCATGCCGAGTACATTGAGGAACAGAAATTCTGGCTAAGAACATTAAAATGTCAAAGATTTCTGAAGTAAGAGAAACTAAAGAAGAATACCAAGATTCGAGGCAACACTTCAACAAAGGAAAAGGATGAATGTTTCCAAGTCGGAGAGACCAAAAGCCCGGTTAAGAAATCATGAGAGAAAACATGGAACAACACTTACAACCGAACGAAGTACTATGCGTTTCATAAACGAGTTGAGCATTGCACTTCAAAATGCTATCAGTTGCAAGAACTTCTCACTGAAAAACTTAGCAAGGAAGAAGTAAATGTTTCTGATGAAGAAATACAACTCTTTCGAATGCAAAAGCGGAAAGAGGTAGAGTTACAAGATGCAGCGAATAAAGCAGCAAATCAAGAAGATGCCACGACTAAGAACCAAAGTGAGTAAGGAACAAAGTTACAGTTCCCGAATTGGAACCTGCAAGAACAAACGTCAATGTTATAATGGGAGGATTATAGTCGTGCGATGATACAATAAGACCGATTAAAAAGCACGAGTCAGAAAGTTGTAGTTACAGTCAACCTCAAACCCATGACTCCTAGAGAAAAATTAAAACCAGTTAATGCGGAAGTAGTCTTCACATCAGAAGAGTTAGAGGGCGTAAGTTTCCCGCATAATGATCCATTTGTCGTGAAACTCCAAGTTGAATTGCGATGTATCTTGGGTCCTTATCGATACAGGAAGCTTAATGAATCTGATATTCGAAGAAACGCTTGATAAGATGGCACTCCCAGACACCAAACTCAAACCAATAGATATAATCTTAACCATATTCGATGGAAGTTCAATCCATGCTTTAGGCATTGTTAAGTTGCCGATCTGTGTAAAAGGAATCACACGGTGGATCAAGCTCTTGGTGATTGACAAACCTCTGATTTACAACATCATCCTTGGAACTCCATGGATACATTCGATGAAAGCGATTTCGTCAAGCTACCATCAATATTTAGAGATTCCAACCGATATGGAAATCTACACTTTACAAGGTGATCAGAAGATTTCTTGAACATGTTTTATCGCCAAGTTGAAACTCCGTAACAAAACTTGCATGATAATAGCATCTATCAGTAAAAAAGCTATCTCGAGCTAGATCTTTCAATAGTGGAACTCGTGAATATTAACCTGACAGACCAACCGAAATGGATGAAAATCTGAAGTACTCTTAGTTGAATACCCATTTTCTAAGCTACTCGTTTGGTGTCAAATATACTCTATTTACTCTCCTTCTCTTTTTAAATAAATTTGGGCCTCACAATTGTCCACCAACTACCTTTCTTGGACCTTCTATATGATACAAAAGTTTTGGAAGGAAGATAATTTAAAAATCAATTGGAATAAAATATAATTTGTATATAAGCGAACCAAACCAACCGTACAATTAAATATTTAACGTCAATCTATTTCTTCTTCATGACTCGTCTTCTCCTTCCGTCGATTCGATGAGCAAAGCAACCCTTCAACTGACGATTTGAAAATAATTTCATTGGTTAATTAAATACATCTGATCAATTAAAAAATCAATTGGTTCAATAATATTTCATCAATTCAATATCACAATTCATTGGTATTGTTGACTAACGATATCATAAATCATTAATTTCACGTATCTTTTATATTGATTCATGATAAGATATAAACAAATATTCAACGTTGGTCGACACCGGTTCACGTAATACAATATTGTATTATATCATAATTTTGATTGTATATAATTTGTATTACATTATGAATTATATCATAAATATTGATCTCATACACTTGTTTTTATATCATAAATTTTGATCCTATATAATATTATACATTTGATACAGCTCATCTAAAACTAATCTATCGCACATAATGAATTAGAATATTATAAATCTTATAAGACAATTTCATTTTAACAGTGTTATAAACTATAGAATAAGATTAACATATATTTTGTAACAACCTTTAAAATAGCATTAAAATGGGTTTGGTTATAAATTTTTGTATAAACATCTAAGATTAATAAATATCTAATAGAAAAAACTTTTAAAAGCTAAAATTTAATAAAATATATCGGGTAAAAAATTGATTATTAATTTAGTTTTGGTTTAGGTTTGAATTCAGTTTTCTAGGTACATATATTTAGGACTCATTAAGGTATTTTGTCGAGTTTGGTTCCTTTAATTTGATATTTTGGTTCTTTTGATTTACGACTTATTCAGGTATTTTTATTTTTTGGACAGAGTTTGGTTCGGTATAAATCGAGTTTGGATTCAGATATTTTTATATAAAAATTCAAAATTGAAAGTATTTAATAGAAAAACTCTAAAAAGCTAAAATTTGATTATTGATTTTGGTTCTAGTTCGAGTTTGGTTCGGGTTTTTAATTATATAGATTTAGAAGTTATTGAGATATTTTGTCGGGTTCGACTCCTTTAGTTCGGGTTGATTTTGATTTGTATTTTGGACATCTAAAACAACATATGGAAAACAATATTTGAAATATCAATACGGGTCTAGAAAGCTAAATTAACACGATTGAAAAATTAATCAAACGCCACGCTATAGTGTAGGTATAATCCTAGTCTTATATATTAAAGCGGGAGATACTTTAATTTTGGATGTGTTATAAACTTTAGGATAAAATTAACCTAAGGTTCATAACAACCCTTAAAAATAGGATTAAGCTGGATTTTGTTACAAATTCATATATAAAAATTCAAAATTAATAAAAATTTAATTAAAAATTCGAAAAAATCTAAAATTAGTAAAAATATATCGGTTATTGATTCGGTTTCGGTTTGGGTTAGGATTCGATTTTCCTGGTAAATAGATTTATGACATATTGTGGTGCTTTGTCAGGTTCGGTTCATCTAATTCAGTATTTTGATTATCTAGATTTAAGATTTATTCAAATATTTTTATTTCTTGGATAGATTGTGGTTCGCTATAGATTGAGTTCGAGTTTTGAGTTTTTTTAAAAAAATTCAAAGTAAATTTAAATTTAATAGAAAAACTTTAAGAAGCTAAAATTTGGTTCTTGATTTGGTTTTGGTTCGGGTTTAGATTTGCGTTTTCGGGTACATAGATTTAGGATCTATTTGCGTATTTTATCAGGTTCGGTTCTTTTAATTCGGACAATTTTGGTTTGGTTTCAAGTCTCTAATCAACACGGGTCTAAAAACTTAAATGAACACAGTTTTAAATAACAATCAAACTAAACAAATCCCGCATTATAACGCGGGTATAATCATAGTCTTGTATATAAATGTTGTATTCTATCATATTCTATTATATTATAAATCCTAAATAAGATTTTATTATATATCGTTGTACTAGGATGGTACCCGCGCTAGTAGCGCGGACTATATAAATTTTTGTTGAGATAGAATAAATCAATTTTTTGAAATGGTAAATAGTTGTAGATTGGAAATGTGATATTTTGTTTGGCATAACGGTTTAACGTTATAGTAATAGCAAAGCAGATGAAAAATATATAATATTTGTGGTTTTTTTAGTCGGAATATTGCGTGTGGTTCTAACAATAAAGTTTGTAATTCTATTAATAGTATTCATTATATTATGTAGGTATATGTTTTGAGTCTGATGATGTAGTTTATAATAGCGGGAATACAAATAGTTATATTTCCAACAAAAAAAAATTATTGGTTTTGTCTAACGATTTGTTTCATATTTGTATGATTACTTTAAGCAGAACAAAAATAGATTAAGTTTATGTCAAATAGTAGCATATTAAGCATCATCCATATTCATAGATCAACGGATCAAACATACTACAAATTCAATCTTCAAAGACAGAGGAAGTTGAATAGAGAAAATAGTCGTCCTAACACAAACTGACGGTGACATAAATTTTCTTATATTCATTGGCAAGTGTTTCGTATCAATGAAGTTCAATAGTCTCTAAAATTTTCTTGCAACATATGGTAAGGTTGTAAAATTATAATGAAACTAAGGTATATAACCAATAAGACACGTCGTTTTAAAGAAAACAAAGGTAATAATTTTCTTTTCCATCCCCGTTATTTAATATGTGTTGTTTTTTAATCTATTACTTTGAAATTTATTAGAAAAGTTCAATAAAGTAAATTGGTAAGAAATCAAAATAAGGATGTTGAGTGTGTATCTTATATCTTATAGACATATAATAAATTATTGGATAAAATTAATATAAGGTTTATAACCATCCTTAAAAAAATTAATACAGGAAACTCAACATAAAGAAGCACATATTCGGTTCAGGTTCAAGTTCCTATAATTTCAGTTGATTTTAGTTTGGTTTTTGGGCCTCTAATACAGTAGACTACTCTAATACAGTAGACTACTCTTAGGTAGGGCAGACAATGAAGCAAAAAAGCATGACTCCCATTGTTAACCAAAACAAAATTATCATAAGAAACATTCTTCTTTATGAACATCGGTCCAACATTTACGACACAAATACGACACTCAAATCAGCTTTGTTCCATCGAATTGTTCACAAACGTAAGTTTTCATGATTAGCCGGATTTGACAGTCTGTATTTATCAGTAAATGAGAAACCTAATGTAGCGCATCTAAGAATTTTTTTCTTTGTCGATTTATTTTCTTTCAAGGTGTGTGGATTTAAATACGTTCAGAAGTAATTTTATTTTGAGGAATGGATATGATCAGTAATGTTGTTTGCGAGTCGAGGTAAGGAAATCATTATTTTAGAAATACTTTTAATGCTAAACAACAAATTGAACTGTAATGAGAGATATTCAATTTCGTTCCTAAGTCTATCAATTGAAATGACAAGTTAAGCAACTCAATTATTGTATAATTTATATGTTCTTACGATTAGCCACTTAAACTTTGATTTTCTAATTCTGACAGATTTTGACAAAAGAATAATACTCTCGAAAGAGTGAAAAAAGAAACAACCTTGTAGACTCGACCAGAAAAAAATGAAACAACCCTGTAGTAATGTATTTTGCTAGGATTGTGTCAGCGCTAGATCGGGCTATATCTTTTTGTAAAGCCTATTTTATTTTATTTTTTGATGGTAAAAATTGTATCGTGTAGGTTTTATCTTTTGATTTGGTTTATCATATGATCTCATCTTAATTTGGTTTATCATGTAACCTCTTTTTACTTCTTTGCAATTTAAACATATTTGTTTACTTTAATATGTTTTCAATAATATTAAAGTAATTTCTTAGTTTTTTCAGAAAGCTTTTTATTATAATTTTTTTTAGTTTTACAATATATAATTTGAACAAATTTGTATCTTTAAAAAAGTCAGAGAAATAAAAATTTATTTATATACTTGTTACAATTTTCGTAAATATAAATTATGTTCATTTTCTTTTGAATTTAATCGGTCAAGAGATGGTATTAGGAATGATAAAGAGCACAAACAAAAACAAGTGAAATATTATAAATGATTTGGTCGAATTTATGGTGGTGAGCTGAGTTGAAGATTCAATTAATCAATTACTTAATAAGGCCAAAAATATATATTTTATTTGCTGATCAAGCGAAAATGTTTTAGTCCACACCAAAAGCATCTGAATCTCACCTGAGCTGAATCGTAAAACAAAAAAACAAACCCAACATTCTACGATTCTAAACCCTAATCACATGCTGATTAATGTATAAATCTAAACCGCCATTTGCATGCATGAACGACTCACGATCAGTGACGAGTACTCTTTAGAAGAACCGTTGAATATCTAGATCTGCAACTTATGTTCAGTCTACAGCCAGAAGTGAAAAGGTATTTTCAGGAGAAAAAAGTGCATAGTTGAGGTCATGCAACGAAGCACATAACTTGTAACTCAATTGGAAGAGATACACCAACTAAATTTTTTATGCTAAGTACTATATTTGGATTCTCATCCCATTGCATATCAAGTTCCATGGTCATCCCATCTTTATCACCGTCGATAATGGAAACACCTAAAGAACACCAATAAGCACAAGCATATTCATATATTCTAAAGCAACGCCACAATGTTGGAATGAGATCATGACTGTAAACTTTAAAAAGACAATCTACAGAGATGTAAAGAAGGATATGGCTGCCATTGACTTTTACTTTTCCAGTCATATGCTTGCATATTTCCCCTTTGACATGTATACAATGACTATCACAGAGGTTAAAAAGGTGAAAATGCGTAAAAGTATGAACAATCTTGACAAAAAATTCAATCTCAATCTCAAGGGCTATATAAACTCAACTAAACCCAAAAAATTTCACTACTGGTTCAACATGATTCGATTACAAAAATATGGTACTTCTCAACACAGTGAAGTTTCGAAGCTGAAACGAAAAAACTAACCTATAAATTGAGGTGTTACAATACCGAGGGTAAGCTTAGAAAATTTTAAGGAGGCTATATCGACCGATCTATATTGCTCAAGAACAGACTCCACAGATGCCTTTATAAGCTCAAAGGCTGCCTACATGCCAACTAAAAAAGCAAGGGTAAAAACTCTTATTTACAAACAATAACATTTTGACAAAAAAATCACATTATACTACTTTTGTGTCTAACAATACCTCATTAACATAAGGCCAGATCCTTGTCAAGTGATGGTTCATCCAAGTCAATTGAAAGTAAAGAGAAAGCCAAAGAAATAGAATCACTCCCAAGTATGACCAAATTCTACTACTTTTGTGTCTAACATTATGCAAAAAATAAAAGCAGATGCAAAAAAAGTAAGCTTAGAACTCAACTTCTAACGCTCAGAGAAAACAACCCATGAAGGATAAAACTCAGGATGAAGAAGCCTTGCCTCGATTTGTTGGCCAAGTTCTTCATCAGCTTCAAAGTAGCAAAATAAGAAATTAAAGGGAACCTTGAGCTCCAACAACCCTTCAGCAGAAGGAAGGATAGTCAAAAGAAAACAAAGTCCATGTGTAGAGGAACCTAGCATGCCTGCAGAGACACATCTTGTTGTGGCTCCGAGGCAGCAGACACAACCACATGCCATGGCACAAGCACAAACTCACATATAGGCCAAGGCACAAACACAGACACATGCTCCTCCAAACTTGAACCTGCCAAGTCAAGTACACGAGCTTACTTTCTGTTAAGGTTTTATTTTCAAATTATTTTACCTTTTCCACCTATTTTGTTTCTCCAAAACAGCGCAAGTGGACTCTTGATGCTAAAATGGCGATGGCAATGACGTGAGTTTTATTTATAGAAACACAAGAGTTGGAGAAAAGGTAGGAAATAGAAATCTGTGTGTTCACCTTCATTCTCTTCATGTTCTTGTTCTCAATGAAGAAAGCTGATCTGACCAATGCTATGTTATGTTTATAAAAACCAAGAACAAAAATATGATATCATGTTGGTAGGAAATCAAAAACATGCACGAACAGGAAGTCGTAAATAATTAAAAAAATTGAGTACCTTCTTCTTCTACAATCTCTTGACATCAAAATCCAAGTCTAGAGTTACAACATGCGATAAGTATGAAGAAGAAGGGTTCAACTATTTTCGTCTTTTTCTTGAAAATTCGACAATGATATTAATTAGTGAAAACCCATATATATTGTTGCTTAATTGTCTTTGACCCTTTGAATCTCCTCCAACATTAACACCTGCAATGGGAGCAAAATTTCAAGCCTAGACCCAAGGTCCACCCACAAGAGGCTACACTTTCACACACAAAATTATCTTCCATCAATTGCTATGGCAATTGAAATTTTTGTAGATGTTTACTTAGGGTTTTATAGAGCAGAAACTATTCGATATCTTTAAGATACATGATTCTATATTATCACCCTTACCTTCTTCCCCAATCGATCATTGAGCACAACTTCGATCATCTCGCTCTTTCAATTACAAACCATACCCATCAAATTTGGTTTACGAAAAAGTAAAAAAAAGCAAGTTTCTTAAGATGAGAGTGGATATAATATAACCACCAAAAACGTGGGTTACGTAATTCTAGAAAACATGGATCAAAAAGAGGAATTTAACGTGACAGTTGATGGTTTAGGGTGCTTTTTATTAAAAGATACTTTTATGAGGTTTTTTTTAATTGTTAACTATTAGAAGGGTTTTAGGAAAATAAGACCTCCACTTTAATAGAAGTAAATTATATCATATTCCAATATACTATAAATCCAAATCCGTTATAGCATAAATCATCTCATAAAAATATTGACTTACTAGGATGAGTTTCTTATAGTTAAGTATATTATGAACCAAAAATTGTAACATTGTATATATACCAAGAATAAGTGTTTTAAACCATCATAAATATACTAAAACAACAAAATATTAATGGTTTAACAAGAATATATGATTATAATCTTGAAATAATTAATTATTAGTACAAAAATGGTAAAGTATAACCGTTTGTATTTTGGCACAACTAAAAAACTTGGTATAACTATGTTGTAAAGCAAAGCTATAAAGACTCATAATCATGATAATTATCCAGAAAATAGAGAGTTTAGCTGGTTTTTGTTCCAGCCTCAAATATGGTGGTGTTCGCCAGATTACAGGGTCATCTTCTATTGTAAGTTTCATTCTTAGGTTTGGATTAGTCAGGTGTTTGTGTAATTTAAAGTTGGAATCTGCTTACTCTTAGGTGTATCAAATATTAGGTTATGGTGTGGGTACTTATTAGAATCTTCAAGAGATCAAACACAAAAATTAACTCAGCAACTTGGCCTTAGCACAAATAGTAGCAAAAACCTCTACATATAAATCTGATTGCATTACCTATGATGATAGGGAATATCATCATACGTTTAGCAACCATCATAGCAATCTGTACAGCGAACAACTCTTTCATAACTCCGACGTATGTACTTGATGCTCCGACGAGAGTTGCTTTCATTAGAAACCCAACAGAAATTGTGAAAACAATGTATTAACTGTAATAATCAAAAGCTTTGGGATTACTCTAAACACCTTAAACGCCGCCGGCATCGACATTATCCCAGATAATGCTCGTTGACACATCAAAAACAATGCTGTAAGTACAATATCTCCACAAGCCACGCGAAGCCCAAGCTCAAGTCAAGCTCAATCTATTGGATGACTTATATTGTAAATATGATTAGTATGTTGGTTAGTTTTGTAATTATGTTGTTAACATTTTAGGTTAATCGTTCCCTCTTTGTATTTAGGTGTTGGCCTGTTCTCAATAAAACATAGAAAACCTTTTACCAAAACATATGTTTTGTCATGGTATCAGAGCCCTAATTTGAAAATTTTCAGATTGTTATCGATCCTCTCTTTCATACAACATTCTGATTTCATTTCCTCTTCTTTTGACCTAATAACGTTGCTTCTCATTGATCACATTATTCTCTTGCAATGGAGCACAATTCTGATTCGGCAAACACAGGATAACAACCACGGAATGATGTTTTTGCTCGAAGACGAATTGATCCCTACGATCTCTCCCCAGGTGATAATCCTGGTGCTGTGATTTCTTAGCCTTTGTTTCATGGTCCCAATTACGATGAATAAGCCATGAATCTGAGACTTGCACTAAGGATTCGAAAGAAATTTGGTTTTGTGGATGGTTCGATCCCCAAACCTCCTGATGATTCGGATGATATTGAATATAGGTGGGCAAATAATGCCATGTGGTTTCATGGATAAAGCAGATAGTTACTCCCGATCTTAGTAGCTCCTTGTCTCATCATGAAATTGCTTGTGATCTATGGAATCATATCCAGAAACGATTTTCGGTGAAGAAGTAATAGAGGGTCCAACGGTTGAAGACGGAATTAGCAAATTGCCAACAAAAGGGAAGTGCGGTGGAGGCTTACTATGGTCGTCTTACAAAATTATGGACGAGCCTTGCTGACTTCCAGTGTGCTAAGACTCCTGATAAAATTGCTAAGGAGCGTGAAGAAGATAAACTCCATCGATTTCGAATGGGTTTGGATGAATCAATTTTTGGTTCTGTCAAGTCATCCCTGCTGTCTCGTGAACGTTTACCAAGTGTTGAGGAGGCATATCAAGTGGTGCAGCTTGATGAAGAATCTAAACGAGCAAGTCATTTGCTTAAAGAAAGAAATGATGGAGCTAGTTTTGCGGTTCAGGTTGCTTCGCGAACATGTAACAAGAACTCGCAAAACAAAGATGTTGTGTGTACTAGCTGTGGACGTACGGGGCATCCAACTGAAAATTGTTTTCGGAAAATTGGCTATCCTGATTTATGGGGGGATAGACCACGGTCAGAATCACTTTTTACATCCAAAGGACAAGGGTCTGCGAGTACTGAACGTGGGCGTAATTCTTCTAATGTGCCACGTGATGTGAAACATACTGCGAATCACGCTTCAGTTAGACCGAATGTAGCTTATGAAAACTCAATGATAACTGATTCGGATAGAGTTGGATTTAGCGGTTTAACTGATCAGCAGTGAAAAGTATTGGTTCAAATGCTGAATGAACGTCCCTCTACGTCTACTACACATCTCACAGGTACACAATTTTATGGATCTTGGATATATGATTCACGTGCTACAAATCATATGATTGGCAACATAGATTTCTTATCGGATAAGAGTGAGATGACTCCAATGAATATCAAACTTCCGGATAGTCGTTTTACAGTATCAGTTACACAAGGGACAGTTCGATTGGGGCCTAATTTACGATTCTCCAATGTTTTCTTTGTGGCTGGTTTAAATTGTCATCTTATCTCGATCTCTCAGTTAACAAGAGAAAGTGGATGTATGTTTCAATTCTCTGATCGGATTTATGTTATTCAGGACCGCATCACACAGACACTGATTGGAGTGGGTGAGCAGGTCAGCGGGTTATATTTTTTATTGGAGTTTAGAGTCTGAATGCTTTAGCTACCGGAGTTGATCCCGTAACAAAGACGGTGTGACATAGGCGTTTTGGACATCCAGCCTCTAGCATTATGGAGATGTTTTCTTTTGCTAAGAATAAAACTTGTCATTTTGATTCGAATTCATGCGATGTCTGTATTCAGGCTAAACAAACTCGGGATTCTTTTCCTCTCAGTAATAATAAAATGACGACAATTTTTGAATTGGTGCATTGTGACTTATAGGGTCCTTATCAGACTACTTCTATTTGTGGATCTTGGTATTTTCTTACTTTGGTTAATGACTACTCTTGGGCAGTATGGATTTTCTTGTTTCCAAAAAAAACCAAGACAACAACTAGACTAAAACAATTCATCGCAACAGTTGAACGACAGTTGGAAATGAAGGTGAAAACGATTTGTAGTGACAATGGTTCTGAATTTATGAGCTTAACTTCTTTCTTTAATGACAAAGGGATTTTACAGGAGACTTCATGTGTGGGTACTCCGCAGCAAAATGGGCGAGTGGGAAGCAAACATCATCATATACTCAATGTGGCGAGAGCTTTACGATTTCAAGCAAGTTTACCAATTGAGTTTTGGAGCTACTATGCACAAACAGCGGTCTATCTGATCAATAGAACACCAACAACGATCCTTAATGGTAGAATACCATTCAAAATTCTTTACAATAGACCTCCTCCTATGAATCATCTTAGGATTTTTGGATGTCTTTGTTATACACATAACCATAAACATGGTGGGGATAAGTTTGCACCAAGAGGACATCGATCTATATTTCTAGGTTACCCGATTGGGAAGAAAGGTTGGAGGGTTTACAACATTGAAACTGGAGTGGTTTCGGTTTCTCGAGACGTATATTTCCGTGAAGATGAATTCCTTATGCCTCTTCATCGGCGGATACAACTACATCTCCACATACAGGTCTTGATCCTTCTTTTATACGTTATGATGATTCGCGGCCATCTACACCTATTGAAACTATTGATACATCTCCTACAATTGTTGATTCTACACTTGATATTGTGGATAGTGAATTACCTTCACAACCACCTATTACTAATGCTCCTCCGCCGGTTGTTACTCCACCACAACTTGGAAAAGGTTGTCGCACCAAGATACCATCTAAGAAGCTTCAAGATTATGTCAGAAACACGATTCATGAAGAATTCCATAGTGATTTTGCTGACATCTCTTGGTATCCGATAGATCATTATATTGATTGTGGTCAATTCTCACCAAGTCACCAAGCGTTTCTAGCTGTAGTAAATTCTGGAGTTATACCCAAAACTTATGCTGAAGCGTTTAAGGACGAGAATTATCGTCAAGCTGTCCGCAGAGAAGTTGATGCTCTTGAGGACAATGGGACTTGGACAGTTGTTAATCTACCTCCCGGGAAAACAACATTGCGTTGTAAATGGGTATTTACAATCAAATATCATTTGGATGGTACACTGGAACGATATAAAGCGAGGCTGGTGGTTCTTGGAAATATCCAAACTGAAGGATTAGACTACAATGAGACGTTTGCAACGGTGTGTAAAAAGGTAACTGTACGTTCTTTCTTATAAGTTTCTGTATCTTAGGATTGGAAAGTACATCAAATGGATGTACATAACGCTTTCCTCCATGGAGACTTAGATGAAGAAGTATACATTAAGTTTCCTCCTGGTTTTCAAACGGATGATCCTCCACAAGTATGTAAATTTCATAAGTCATTATACGGGCTTCAACAAGCTCCTAGTTGTTGGTTTGCCAAGTTAACATCCTCACTACTTGACTATGGGTTAGAACAAAGTCTTTTTGATTACTCTTTGTTCACTATGAATGATACAAGTGGTACGGTTTCTCTCCATGTCCTTGTATATGTCGATGATCTTATAATTTCGGGAAGCTCTTCTATGCTTATCAATCAGTTCAAAGACTATCTCAGCACATGTTTTCATATGAAAGATCTCGGAGTTCTCAAGTATTTTCTTAGAATTGAAGTTGCTCGTAGTCCGACTGGCATGTATCTCTCACAATGGAAGTATGCAATGGATATCATTTCCGAGGCTAGTTTACTTGGTTCTAAACCAGCGACACATCTAATTGAACAGAACCCTCATCTAGCATTTTCTAAGTCCAAGCTACTTGCAGATCCAACACAATATTGTCGGCTTGTTGGTCGTCTAATCTATCTTGGTGTGACTCAGCTAGAACTATCCTGTGCTATTCACATCTTATCTCACTTTATGACTGCTCCTCGTATAGAACATTGGCAGGCGGCTATGCGGGTTATACGATACTTGAAAGGTAAACCTGGGCAAGGTATTTTGCTGCGTGCAAATACAGATTTGAGACTCGTTGCTTGGTGTGATTCGGACTGGGTCATGTGTCCTCTAACACGTCGCTCAATCACTGCTTGGTTTATTCAACTTGGATCATCACCAATCTCATGGAAAACTAGAAAACAAGACACAGTTTCAAGATCCTCAGCTGAAGCCGAAAATAAAGCTATGGCCGATACAGTAAGTGAACTCTTATGGCTGTGAGAACTACTCACAACGTTGGGTGTTGACTGTTCAACGTCCATACCTCTTCATTGTGATAATCAATCAGCTATACACTTAAGTAACAATCATGTTTTCCATGAGCAGAGTAAACCCATTGAAAAGGATTGTCACTTCATTCAGGATGAGATTGTTCAAGGTGTTATTCGACCGACAAACATCTTTTCTAAATAATAACTTGCAGATATACTCACTGAAGCACTTGGCCGACGTGAGTTTGATAATTTCCTATCCAAGTTGGGTCTTCTTGATCTTCACACTCCAATTTGAGGGGGTTATTAGAGGACTTATATTATAAATATGATTCGTATGTTGGTTAGTTTTGTAATTATGTTGTTAACATTCTAGGTTAATCGTTCCCTCTTTGTATTTAGGCGTTGACCTCTTTTCAATAAAATATAGAAAACCTTTTACCAAAACACAAGTTTTGTCACAATCTCATCACCAATGTTATCTCATTCAGGAAAACAGAGCAGCTCAGTAGCACCTCTGTAATTTCTTTGTCAAATAGTTACGATGCTTTACTCCACTATAATGATTCATGCCTTTTGGTTTTCTCCTTACTTTGCTCTTTCTGTATAAGTATCATGCTTATGGAGAATTATATCAATGAAAAATAAGAAAAAATTTCAGTAAATCAATCTCCTCTTTCTCTGCTTTCGCAAACCTCAGAGGTTGATTATTCATGTTTGATGATTCATGTTTTTCAGACAACGTTCTTGCTTCGTAAGAGATGAGTTTTGATTTGAGGTGATATTTTTCAAATTACCAAAGAAACTTGAAAATTTGGCTTGGAATTAAGGCAAACCGAAAGCAGATCAAAGAAGTCCAAGAATTGCCTTCCTCAAAGAGCAAATGCAATGTCCAAAGGCTAACGGGATGAATTGCTTGCATTGAACCAATTCATCTCTCGGTCAACAGACAAATGCCTTTCTTTTTACCAACTATTACGGGGAAACAAAAACTTCAAGTGGTACAAAGAATTTGAGAATGCTTTCTCCGAATTGAAGGAATACTTATCCACCCAGCAAATCTTAGCCAAACACAAAGAATTCGAACCACTCTACCTATATTTTACGGTTTCGACATCAGCGGTGAGCTATGTCTTGGTGAGAGAAAACTAAGGAGTTCAATATCTAATCTTGTACATCACCAAATCTCTAGATGAAGAAGAATCATGATACCCATCTACCTAGAAGCTATCCTTAGTGGTGGTCGTATCGGCCAAAAAGTTGAGGCCATATTTTCAATCGCACACAATCGTCGTTCTCACTAATCATCTGTTACGGACAATATTACTTAGCCCAAACCGATTTGTAAAATTAACCAAGTGGGCAATTAAACTTAGTGAATACGATATCAAGTACAAGAGAAGAACCAGTGCCAAGTCACAAGTGTTGGCAGATTTCCTGATCGAGCTAGCTCCGAGTTAGAGCTAGTGGAATCAGGCGAAATATTGCAGATTTGGAAACTCTTCCTCGATGGGTCATCTTCACAAAATGTATCTGGAGTTGAAATTTGGTTAGAAGGTCCAACAGGAGAAATTTTAGAGCAATCATTCCACCTAGATTTCCCAGCATCCAACAATGAAGACGAGTATGAAGCATCGATTACTGGGATTTGACTTGCAAATGAAATCAGTGCAACCTAGGTCGAGTGTTATTGCGATTCAGAGTTGGTAGAAAATCAAGTTAATTGCGGCTACGATCCAAAGAATGATCAAATGGAAGCATATTTGAAAGTTGTCAATGATCTATCAAAGGAGCTGAAATTCAAACTCAACAAAATCCCCCGAGAAGAGAACACTTTGGCAGATGCTTTAGCATCAACAACCAATTCAGTTCAAATAAGAATAATCTGAGTGGAAAGTATTGACGAACCAAGTATTCAACTTCTTAAAGGAGATTTCATGATTGTCTCTGCAATTACCAACATGCTAGAAGAGTCCAACATATTAAGCCCCAAACCCGATCCTCCCACTGAGAAAGTCATCGATTGGAAGGACGAAATCCTAGCTTACATATTGGACAGCAAAACACCAAAAGACAGATGGACAGTAAGCTGACTCAAAGCAAAGTGTGCTTACTATGTCCAGATCAATGGTAAACTGTACCGCTGAACTGTGAATGGCACTTTTCTGACTTGTATTCATGGTGACGAGACAAGACAAGTTATTCAAGAAACTGATATACCTCTATTTTTACAGGCTTTAAGCCCATTAACATGCCTACTTGTAGATTTTTTGTTTGTGTTTTGAGTAACTTTCAGGTAGAAAATGTAGGAACTTGGATTATTGGCGTTGGAGTTGTTTGGATGATTTTGGAGCATTACTTGAAGTTTCACGGATAAGGCCTACGATCATCGATCGATCTACACCTTGATCGATTGATCAAGCTTGCTTACCAGATCATTGCTCGACCGCACGATCGACCTGCTTAGCTAGAAGATTGATCACACAAGTTAGTGACCAATCGATCAATACCTTGATCTATCGATCAAAGAGCATCCGAAGCAAATACCTAATTTTCCTTTTTTGCACCTAGATCTCAGGATATATAAATACTTCTATTTTCTATTTCTTTTAGATATCGTTCATTACTCACAGAGAACTTTAAGAGTTATTCAGAAAGCTAGAGCCAGAGAGAAAGATAATTCAACATTGAAAAGAATCTCTAAACTCCCTTTTTATATTTTTATGCAATACAAGTTTATTTTCATCACTTCTTTTGTTTTGATCTCAATTATGTCTGAGTAGTTAATCAATCAGGTTTAGGGTTTCTAGGGATTTAGGAATCAATGATTATGGACAAATAGAATCAATTCTAATAAGAGTATTCTCCATCTAATTCTTGTGCTTAATGCTTAGAGTAGCCTGATCAACTAATCTATGGACCTAGGTTGTTAGCTCTCCAAAATCTTGTTAGGAATCTGAACTAGATTAGATGAGCAATCAATCATAAACCATGATAGCTGATATTTAGGTTGATTATGGATAGTTGAACCTACTTGTTTAATGTCTGTTTTAAATTTGGAACCAACAAGAGTTAGGACCTCTAAATTGTTGAGTAAAGTCTCGAGTACTACGAGAGTAGGCTTGTTATACCATTATGTTCAAGTCAAAAATTGAGCTTAAATTATATTCTGAATAGTTTCCCTAATTAGATTCCTACTTCCCGATGAATACCCTATACATAGTGCTTTTAATAATTAAGTTTAAATTGTTTAAGTTGCTAGTCAATCTCTACAATCTGATTAGTATAGCTTGAGAAAAATGTAATTGATAACCGAAAGTGCAATTCTTGGTTCTTTGTGGATATAATCCTTAAATACTATTACTTCATTGTTATGCACTTGCAGTAGATAGCTTTAGGTTAAAACCTGATAAGCATCAGAAACACACAAAGGAGTTGTGAGAAAGAAATTTTTGCGGTTTCTTTCTATCAAATCATTGAGTATGGTGGTAAGTGAAGGGAGTTGTCGAACCAATACTCGGAATAGCTCACTAGCAATCTACCCATGACCATGTTCTAGTTCAAGTCAATCTAAACATCCTATCACAATGATAGATTTCAATCACACTAAACTAGCAAACTAGCACAAAGGACAAAATAGGCTAAAGACAAAAATTAAACAGAACAAGTGAACAGTAAAACAGAGAAAATGATATAAAACATAGTGCAATTTGAATTTAAGGGTACAAGTAAACGAGAAAGATAGATCTAAAGGATAGGGAGGTTAATCAGCGATGAACTCGTCGATCCCCCTTGCCGTATTTCTTTGAGCGGTCTCTAGACCGGGAGATTGGTTAGATCGGCCCGCTCTTGTGGAGAGGATCTCGATCCGGATCGGCTGATCCATTCGGCTCTCACCGTGATCTCACCGAACCGGATGCATAAACTTGGCCCAAGTAGTTTAATGACCGATCCGCATGCTAGATCTCTCTTCGGCGAACTAAGCCATCTCTAGTTTGGATCGGGGGCTTCATTTCTGTTAGCGCTAGCCTTCGGTCATGACTCGACTCAGATCTCAGCTGATCAGGAAGAGATAAGCATTAAGCTCGGCCTTACTAGAAGAGATCAGCATTATCGATCGGTTAGCAAGGAGAGGGAATCAACAATTTCACCTCTGATCTCCCCATCCTCGAGATCTAAATGGATCTGCTTGCTCTTTATTTTGAAAGGGATAAGGAATAGGGTAGATTCCGATGACATCATTAAAGAAGAAAAACTAAAAAGCAAGAACAAAGAAGTAGAGCAAGCAAGACAGTTACTAAATCATTTCATCAATAACCATTAAAGAGTACACAAACCTTAAAGCAAGCTTTAAAAAAGCAATAAAAGATAGAGTATTTTTCGGCTAAAACATAAGATAATGACATAAGGGTCATTAGAGAGGTATTTATAGGGTCATTCTCATAACCCTAATGGTCAAACCAACCTAAGTTGGTCAACCAGGCGGTCTGTGAAGCTTCCCTCGGAGTCCTTGCACGAGTTTGGGATTCGAGGAGCGCTTCATTTTTTTGTCCTCGTGGTTTTTGTCTGAGTCGTTGCTCCGAGTATGATCCTTGACTTGAAAGGGGGTGAGTCTTTTTTTTGCACCGGTCTTCCTCGCGGTAGATGGATTGAGGCAAGTCCTTGAGGTGGCCCTCGTTGGGGTGTTTCTGGTATTCCTCGCGTACAAGCTTTGAGGTAGCGATCCGAGGGTGCACGATCTTTCTTGATTGTTGTTCACTTAGACATTCCAGCAGCTGCTCCAATGCTCGCTCCATTTTTGCTCCTTTTATGCTCTTTTTACCTGAACGGACTACAAAACTCCAAATGCAAATGCAAAAGTGGAAAACAAGCCTAAACTGTCCTAAGAACAAGGAAAATCTATCTAGATGAATGCAATGTGACCTAAAATAAGACTCTAAAAGTATCAAGAATCACACACATCAGCTCCCCCAAACTTAGATCTTGCTTGGCCTCAAGCAAGTGCAATGACCTAAGATGGAAAACCTGCACAAAAAATGGGAACATCTCATCCAACGAGTAACTTTTGTAAGCTAGAACCGTAATCCACATGTGAGCTCTATCATTTTGGAAACCGCAATGTAATCATCCTCAAGAATAACATCCAGCCTATAGATTCCTAATACGTAAGCAGGTATCTAAAGGTCCAAGTGGAATCCCTTATTTCTTCTAGGTGCGGTCCTCAAAAGGGACTAGAGATCATCGAGTACATAGTTCAACTTCCCTACGCTTAACATGATCTTTCTTTTCAACACAAGTGGTTCCCTCTCATTCACACTTTTGCTGCCCGCTTATTTATTTTTTTCTTTCTTTTTCTTTTCCCTTTTTATATGTGCCATTTTGGCTTTTCCGAAATTGGCTTACACAAACATGAAAGGCTATGGGTTTACGCCTCCTTCCAAGTTGCTTCACCAACCTGCATATGGAGTAATTAGCAGATATACATGGGCGTGAAAGACTATGGGTTCACGCATCCTTCCAGCCGCTTCACCTTTACCACTTACTCGGTTTTTTGGCGGGCAGCTTTTCCTTTCTTGTTTTTCCACTTAACATGAGAGGGTTTTATCACACACACACAATGATCATGCAAAACATAAAGAAGAAAGGTATTTGATGCATCTCTAGGCCCTAGAACGGCAATTCAAATTCAGTTTTAGAAGGAATCAGACAAGGCATTTTCAAGACACAACACAAGCAAAGTTTACTAAGGTGAATGATCCGCCCAAAAACTTTCCAAAATGGCCAAATACATATCAAGAGAATTCACAATGGTTACTAGCTAACTTAACAAGGTTTGCCCATCATCAAGATAATTCCCACATAACAAGTTCAAATGCATGAATCCTATGTGAATGCAACCTAAAGACAAAGCTAAATGGATGCAACTATATGATCACTCTATTTTTTCGAATTTAAATTTCATGATTTTTCAATCTTTTTGGTTCTTTCTATGCCTTAGATGCTATGAAATGCAACAACAAAATGCAACAAAGAAA
>OVBA01003817.1:0-26137 GCA_900406435.1 Lepidium aucheri
CGTGTGTAGGCATTCATATCCTGTCCATTTTTGTATGGCCTCCAGCTGAGTGTGTTCATTCTTCGTCTCCATGAGGAACATGATGTCCAGAAATAAGCTCCTTCTTATCTCTTTTAGGCGTCGAACTGTCAAGGTGCTCCTCACTCCTTGACAGTTCCAGCTTAGCAAACTCATTTAGGATTGGGTGGCTTCAGGGGAGCCACCACACCTAGTTCTGTTTGAGGGTTGGACTGGTTTTNCAGGATTCGTTTTTTGTTTCTTTTTGGAGGAATAGAGATGAATAGTTCTGTTGTTTTGAGTTGGTTCTTTGTTCTGGTACAGGTCCACTTCCAACTTGTTCTCCTATGTCCTTATTAGGAGCATAGTGCCCTGCTCCTCTTTCTGTTTCATTGTTATCCACTCTATCTTTCTCTGGTCCTCTGGTTTTGCCCTTTTGTTACCACTTGTAGTGCTTAGTGTAGTCTCCTCTTGCCTGGTGCTTATTCCTTTTCCATTTTTTTTTAACTTGTTGATCCACTCAATGGAGTTCTATTGAGTTGTAGTGTCCATTCTGTGACTATTTCTTTCTAACTCATGTTCTCCTCTTTCTTTTGAAGTGTCCTCTTTCTCGTCGCACTCCTGGTTCGATTCCTTTCTCTTCGGAAGATTCCTTCCTGCTCTGTAGTTACTTTTGTTGTGGTTTCCACGCTTTCTTGTTCCAATCTAGGACATTTATCTTCACTGTGTGTCATAGCTCTACAAGCTTTACACACATTCCTGGCCCTTTCAAACTCCACTTTAATGGTTAAGTTTTCTCCATTTGGCATGCGTATTTGTCTTGAGGTTCTAATCGGGTGGTTTATGTTGAATATGATCTTTACTCTTACGAAAGGTTGGAGGTGAGTTTTGGTTGGATCAAGATCCATTTCCAGAACATCACCTATGGAGTTTGCTATGGCTGAGAATGTATCTGGGGAAAAGTATTTGGCTGGAACTTCTGATATTCGAATCCAGATAGGGATTTTTGATAATTTTTCTTCTGTAAAATCCTTATCTAATTTCGTTATTGTGAAACCCCAATTGTCAAAATTCCATAACCTAGATTAGAGATTTCTTCTAGATCTTTTTCCGATTGAAATCGAAATTGAAAGGAGTCTCTACCTAAAACAGTTCCATTAACTGTATTTTGCAATCGCCAGATCCTAGGCATTCCCAACATCAATCTAGCAATGTTCTGCGTATCAGGGTTCAAAAGCTTACCGATGATGGTGCAATTGTCTTCAGCAAAGTTGTTGTACTTGCCAGAGCTTGGTAATATGATAACCTCCTCATCTGCGATCCCCATTGATCTCATCTCCTTCACCAGTTTCCGTTCCATCTCGTCTGCTTGATATGTGAGCTTTCCTCTTGTTTCCGTGCTTCTTTGTTTCTGCTTAGCTTCAGCTTTAATTCCTTTTCTGTCGACCGTGGATACTTCGTGAGCCAGTACTTATCTTACTATCTTGTTTGTTTCAATTAAAGTTGCTTTTAAATCTGGGGTTTTCGTCTTTTTAAGAGAAACTCTAGTGGAAAGGATTCACTAGGAGAAGGGGGCTCCGGGACGAAGTTATCACCGGGAGAAAAGAAAAATTTTTCAGATTTTACTGGTTGTGTTTAGTTTGCAATGTAAGGTTTATCAGCATAACTGAATTTGTAGAATTCTCAAAAAGGAGAAAAAATAAAATAGGACAAATTGAAAAGAAGGAAAGGAAGTTCTGAACAATCTCGTGGCTTAGTAAATTTATTCAGATGACCACTGTCTCCGTCTCCGGCGCCGTCGGCTCAGCATTCGTAGCTCTTCCGCTCTCTCGTCATATGAGTCTGACCAAGCTCCCTGTTCAAGTACTCGTTTCTCTCTCTCTATTTATCTCACTCTCTCAGTGTGCGTCGCTTAATTTAGGTTTCATTTTCCGACTTTTCCTTGTCTCTCTTCGGTTGTGATTTTGAAGATTCCTAGAGTCGGCTGGCGGAGGAAAAAGCCAAGGCTTTCTTTAGCTTCTGCGGCGGCTTCAGAATCGCCGTCGGAAGGTTGGATGAGAAAGCTCTGTGTTTCGCTCGGTTTCCTTCCGTACATTGCACTTGAGCGTATTTGTTAATTCTTATTGTGAATGTTGGGTTTATCAGTTACTTATGATCCGGAGCTCCGTTTGGTTTTTGAGCTCGCCACCGATTCTGAGTTGTATGAGCTTGAGAAGATCCTTTTTGGTCCCAGGTGAATATTGGACGCTATATTATACTGTTTTTGGTGTAGAAGTATTCAAAGTATTAATTAAACCCTTCAAATTATAGTTCGTGGAGAATCAGCACATATATGGTGATGTGAGTATAATGCTCTGAGTAACTGTTTTGGGATTTTCTTTGTTTTGATGAACAGCTACTTCAGTCCTCTGCTGAAATCAATCCCAAACAAAGGAGGAGGTGACCGGCTAATGATAGACCAAGACATCGAGGTGCGAGATAGTTTTATTGAAACTCTTGAATCGAGATTTTTGTTTCTAGCTGCAGATGCTCGCTCAACACTGAGGTAGGATTTCTTGTTCATCCCTTGACATTAAACAATAAATAGCTTCTTTTTTTGGGCTTCACTAGTATGCAAGCTAGGGTACTTAGTTTTCAACGAACCTTGATTTGTCTAGAGTACTCTGTACCGTTGGTTCGGTTGCAACTTACAGTACTCATCTAGGTGAGACTAATCCATTATCTCTTACTCTATATAAGTTAATTGCGAGTCTGAACCAAAGAACTTCGAGTATGTTTTACAAATCTTTCATTTAATAGGGGTTGGAGGCCTTCATACAGAAACGTTTTACTTGCTGTGAGAAATAATCTGAATATTCCCTGCTCCGGCCAGTTGCCAACTGAAGATCTAGAAGCAGAGATCTTTCTTTATCTTGTTGACAATTTCTCGAGGTATTCGGAGTGACTCATACATAAGTTTTGCTGCAGAGCTTTTCCAATTGAGTACATTCTTTGAACCTTTTTTTAAACTGCATGTCTAATTCATCCTTGTAGTGAAGCATCAGGGGTTTTTCCAGGCTTGTGGGAAAACTCTGAAGTAACAGAGGCAAAGGGAAGCTTGGAACTAGGGCTTAGTAAATGGAAAGTTGAACTACTTGCTGCGCTACAAGTGGGTGCTACAGAGGTTCAATCGATGATTCTGAAGGTAGCCTTATATTTTTAAGGTGTTTTACTAAGAATAATATGCTAGGTCTCAAGCTTACATGTATTTTTGTTTCTGCAATTTTCTCGCAGGGTGGGGGCATGATCACATTTGCCAAAGTTTATCAGTTGGTATGAAATCAATAGTAGTTTGTGTGTTTAAACTTCTTCTTCTTCCCTGAGGCGGTACAAGTAACTGGTGTATTTTGGCCCTATATATAGTTAGCTAAGAAACTATCGGGAAAAGTATTCCTTGAAGCTGCCAACTACCAGTTGAGGAAAGAGGTGCTAAAAAAGGTTCGTATTTGTATTCCTTTTTATCATACTGCATAAAAAAAATTTGCAGCATCACTATGGATGTGAGAAGTAACAAGTCATGAAGTTTCTGAAAAGCATAAAGACAATTAAACGTTGCATGTCTACATATTAAACGATGAACAGTTAAACGATGTAACATATTGATATGTAGATACATCAACCTATTTCTATAGGGTGGACAGTTAGCCGCCATTAACCTGGAATCTCGAGCAGCTCTGCTTGCAGCGAAGCATGTGTGTAATTAACTTCATCAATATTTTTCTTCTTCTTATCGCTTCTGAGCTATATTCATTACATAAAAAGCACTTCTCCCTTTGAAATGTGATTACTCTTACCATTAATTAATCACAGGGCTTTGCAGGAGCTGCATCCAGATACATTGGCTTAAGAACGGCAATGCAATTACTCGGCCCCATGTAGTAAACATATCATTTATATAACATATGCACATGGATCTGCGTCTTAATCATCTAAAATTGTTATCATCCAAATAATAACTGCGGAATCTACAGGATGTGGGGGACATTACTTGCTGACTTGGTTATTCAGATGCTCGAGACTGACTACGCTAGAATCTTACGAGCCGTTTACGCATTTGCACAGGTACTTCTCTTTTCACCAAAAGTCCGCAATGTTTCGTAGGCAAGTCTTAATTTCAAGATTCAAAAGGGTTGTTGTTGAAAATGATTTTGTTTTGTTTAACAGATTCGGATCACCAGGACATACAGGCTACCTTGTAAATGAAGTAAAGTTTGTGTTATAGACATTCTGAATTAGTCTCAAGTGTATCCACGAAACATAGAAGTCGGTAAACAATGTTGATCACACTCGTATTATTTATTATTCGCTTGTGGTTGATACGATCTTAGACACTATCCTGATAGAAAGAGAGAGTGGTCGAAGAAGTGAGCATTTGCAAAACGGTGTTTTGGTAGTCATGGAAAGTGGAAACATGTTTAGCAGATTTTAGAAACATGACTCCTTAAGTGCAGATAAGCGACGTGAGGCATTCGTTTTGACACGTGTCTGGTCCGCCGAGCAAGGTATAGATATATAGTCCTTTAAGTGCTTTACACGTGTCTGGTCCCTCGGAAAAGCAACGGTTCTCTTTCTCGCACGACGATAACCCGCCGCGTTACACCACGTGGCTTTTTGTCGGGACTCCATATTTTGTTAGATATTTAGTTCAATGATTAGTAATTAACTCTACTATATAGTTGTGTACAATAATGCGTTACTAGTTGGTGTATAGTTACTTTGAGTCTTATCCCTATATGATATGTTACTGTCAATGCTTTGGTTAGATTGTTATTGCTCTCTTATTCAGCAAACATAATTCAGTGCACCTTAGCTAAATCTTAAAATCTCTGTTAGAGAGGATGTATTTTTATAACTATGGTGTCTACTAAAATCCTGGTTGATTACGACAGTTTGCTTGTGTGGTTCTTAATTTCTTACTTTGAAAACATGTGGTTAAATTCATTTGTGGCTCTTGTTGAGAATTAGATTTGTCGTTTTTCGGAAAGGTTGAATAAAAATTCAAATTGAAGTTTGATATCACGAAACCTCTATTATAATAGTATTCGCCGAAATATCATGACGTGACTTACGAGCCATGGTTACAAAATTCTTGGATAATATCCAATTGATTAGTTTTTTTTCACTTCTATTTATTTAGGGTTATGCTAATATATTTAAAGATGGCATTTTTGATGCATTATATAAATAATTTAATAATGGTAAAAAAAAAATTTTGGTCGGCATGAAAGAATATATAATCAATTGGTTGATTAAATATCTATTTTTATTAATTTTTATCAGACTTTGAGTTTAGTGTATAGATAAACATTTGATTGTCGGAAAAACATTGTCCTAGAGCTTGTATAGATAAAAATCATACGAAAGGACGGTTTTTTAGGCTAATTTCTTGCCCCAAAAAAAAATAAAAATTTCTAAACTAATGTCAAAAAAACATCGACCATCCACGTGGCAATTCTGGAAGAATCGGCTCGTCTCTTCTCGTACATCTCATCTTCTCTTTTAAGTTTCGAACAAAACTTTAAAGTGCAAGTAATAAACAAATAAAACAAAAATCTACATAGATTTTGTTTATTTATATCCTTCATTTGAATTATTTCACTTTCATCTTTTATTCTTCTTCTTCCTCAGCTGCCATTATAAGCTCTGTTTTTTTCTATAAATTCTGTTCATAACCAGAGGTCGCCCTAAATTTGGATTCTTCTTTCTAAATATTTTTACCTGTTTTGAGCTAAATTTGGAAGAAGAAAATAAAAAACAGATTGTTTTCCTTTTTATTTTTTTCAACATTTTGTCATTTCCGATTCATTTCCTTTGGTTTATGATCTGTTCTAGAACGAGATCTTAATAGCTAGAGGAAAAAATTCAGTTCCCAGATTATCCTTCACAGGGTTTTCTGAAAATTACGGGAATCCGATTCCAAAGAATCTCTCAATCTCTGCCACAACTTTCCGACGATCATCGTCATCTTCATCGTCAATGGCGGTGGAAACAATGCCGATGGGATCAGATTCATCAACTTTAATTCTAACATCTGGAGCTAGCGGTCGCGTTAGGGTACTCTTCTCCATGCGAGAGCTTAAACGCCTCGTTACGATAATCCAATCGCTGATTCTCTTCCTCCTCCTTCCATTTCGTGTCGTCGTTTGGAGGCGGAGGACTGGTGCGGTGGTGATCAGAGACGATAAGCAGGAGAGGAAGGTATGGTCACCGCCTCAGATTGTTATGAGGAAGAGAAACGTCGGTAGTAGCGAAATCGGATGCAGCGTTTCGCCTCCATCGGTTCCGGCGGCGGTGGTGGATCAAGAGGTTGCGTTTCGACGGGAGTTGGCGATTAAGAGAGTTTTGGAAGATAACGGCGGCGATGGAAGCTCCGTCAGAGAGTTTTCGCTTTTCACAACGAAGAGAGGAGACACGTTGTTTACTCAGTCATGGTCACCTCTTTCCCCAAATCACAGGTTATTAATCTTTCTCCTTAATATTTTCTTAATTCATCATTTACGAATTTTTCTTCATTAGTTTGACTTGATTAATCTTCTATGTTCCTTCATTTGTGGAGATTTTAACCTTAATGTTAGTATCAATTAGTAGTAATCAGTGACATCTTTGCTTCAATAATAAAATTAGCAACTCAAATATTAGAATTAATTAACACCCTTTGTTGAACATCGTTATAACCCCCGTAATAGAATTTGGGTTCGGGTTCGTGTGATTGTTGTAACTGTAAACGTTTCTGGTTATTTAGTAAATGTTGGCAAAAACGTTTTAATTTGAAGTGCTCAAACCAAGATATTTATGTATTTTACATTTCATGTAAAACGATTTCTTGGATTTTTTGAAAAATTGTTTCTTTCATCAGGTGGTCCTAGATTATATCTTTGCTTAAGTTATATAATATTGAAGTTGACTCGCTTGATATTTCAATTTGTTTGCTTAACAAGAAGAGTTAGACATATTTGTTAAACTAACCATTAATAATCTATTAAGGTGCCAAGATTGAATTTAGCTGGTAAGACTCTCATAAGGATGACATAGATTAGCTAGGAAAATGTTGAAAAACATGATCTTTGCTTCTCAAAGCGATTTTAAATGATCAAAAGTAATATATATAATATACAAGACTTTGTTTAGTGACCTCAGCCAATCAGGTCTTATGTTTCTTCTCACTGTCACAATCAGCGAAGTTAATCTAAGTTTTGTTTTAATAACTTTCAGTCATTTTCTTGTCTAGTTTCTTATCTTTTTTGTGTGTTCTTGCAGAGGAGTTGTTGTTCTGCTACATGGACTAAACGAGCACAGGTTTGAACCTATTTCTTTCTCTAGTTGCTTTAACTATATTTTGTCTTGACATTAGGGAGCTTAACATTACTTTCTTTTTCAAAATCTTGACAGTGGCAGGTATAGTGATTTTGCAAAGACGCTAAATGCTAATGGGTTCAAGGTCTATGGAATTGACTGGATCGGTAAGTCCTCGTCTCCCATTTGTCTGCTAGGTCACAGAGAAACTCTCTTCCTGCCCATCACATGAAAAATTAACGAAGTATAAACTTAAACCTGGTTTTCAACTCATATAAAAAACATGGTTTTTAACTATGGATCTTGATAAAATCTAATGTGTTTGGGGTAGAGATTTTGACATAATAGTTATGTTGATAGTCTTGATCTTGAACGTTTAGTGGGATATCTCAAATGTTCTGGATGAATGGGCGCACACCTTAGTACATGAGCTTATATGTATGATGCTGTTGTTTCATAGGCTAGATACAAAACTCTTCAACCATACCTCTCTATGTTTGAATGTCGCAGGGAATATAGTGATTTTGGGTTGGGGTGGTGCCTAATTCGTGTGAAAAGGTGACACATGAATCCCGTCTTAAGCTTTATACTTCTGACACCTCAGGGACTATGATTTGTTATAAACAATGTGAACATCTCTGAGATCTTCCTATCTTCTGCGTCTATCTAGCTTTTCTTTTCAGATTTCTCCCTGATTAGTTATAAATGACCTTCCAATTTTATAGACTTGACAGTGAGTAGCAATCTTTTTGTTTAATATAACAGGTCATGGTGGAAGTGATGGACTTCATGCTTACATTCCTTCCCTTGATTACCCTGTCGCTGATTTGGTATTGTATCTCTCTCTATAATTATAATCTTAGCATCTGTATCAGTTGTCTTGTTGCTGACACAAAGTCACACTATATCGCCCTTTGCAGAAATCATTTCTCGAAAAGGTATTCACTGAGAATCCAGGACTCCCTTGTTTCTGTTTTGGACATTCAACAGGAGGAGCAATCATCCTCAAGGTAACATCTTTAGACCTAATAAATGACATCTGATATGTACTACGAGGAAATCCCAAACAAATGTTAAAGCAAGTAACTACAGGCTATGCTGGATCCAAAGATTGAATCTCGAGTTTCAGGCATTGTGCTGACTTCACCAGCTGTTGGAGTCCAACCATCGCATCCAATATTCGCTGTAAGGCACTCATAATCTTATGCGTTTTTTTAAAGTAATTCATAACAATCTGATCAACTCTCTGTTTCAAAACTTCCAAAAGGTTCTTGCTCCAATCATGGCGTTCCTCTTGCCCAGGTACCAAGTCAGTGCAGCAAACAAGAAAGGAATGCCTGTTTCTCGTGACAAAGCAGCTCTCATTGCCAAATACTCTGACCCGCTAGTCTTCACCGGATCCATCCGTGTTAAAACCGGCTATGAGATCCTTAGAATCACTAATTACTTGCAACAGAATCTGAACAAAATTAATGTACCGTTTCTTGTAATGCACGGGACAGATGACACAGTAACTGATCCCAACGCCTCAAAGAAGCTCTACGATGAAGCTTCCTCATCAGACAAATCAATCGAACTTTTTGATGGGTTGTTGCACGATCTTCTGTTCGAGCCTGAAGGCAAAATCATCGCTGAAGTCATAGTAGATTGGCTAAACCAGCGAGTTTAAGCTCTTTGGAACCAATAGTTACTATTATCACCTCGAATCAAGGATGTGCCTTGAATCAGACAAGAATATATAATTACTTTCGGAAACTTTCTAGGATTAGTTGACTGAGAAACATGAGACGAACAAAAAAAAATGTTCTTGGTCGATTTGACAACATCTTGGTTGATTTTTCTCAACTGAGTAGTGGAAAGAAGATAGAGAAATCGAGTCTCCAAATCAGTACTTTCTTCTTATGCTTCTTGATTGTATTGCTCTCTCAAAACATTTTGACGTCAGTATATTGTAATAAATCAATGTTTTTGCAACCTCGGATTCTATGTTGATAATTTTTTATTGACTGTAATAAATCAATGCTTTTTCACTGTTTAAATGGTAAAGACAGGATCGTCGTATATAATAATAAATAGAAGCCAGCGGAAACAGATTAAGACTAAAAGAAGTAAACCATGAACATAGAGGAATCCAAAAACAAATTGGCTAATGTCTTGACTCTTGAATAGAGCTTTGAACAAAATGATATGTCAAACTTCCTACAGAGGACAACCTATAAGAACCAGCAAAGTGATAACGAGGCTCTACAATTTTCGAAGCATATTTAGCCGGACTTCAGTCTGGCTGATAATTTGGCATAAAATTAATTTTAGTAACTTCGTTTTGAGTGGGACTCGATTGTGTTTTTGTGGGTTCCGTTTACTTTTATGCAAGGGAGAGTTATTTGAATAGCATACATATTGATAAAAATGATTAGATCGATATAAATTAAATTTTAATTACTATTATATTTTTCATACCCAAAGTATCTTTATAAGCATTTGATAACAAAAACGTAATTACAAGAATGCCATTATTTTATTCCAAGTTAGCAAAAAATCTTACGTGGTAATAAAACTGCCTACGTGTATTAATGAAATTCGGCCATAAATTTTTTTAGTATAGTTATGGGTGAGTTACGTATAGAAGGCTGAGTTTAGAAATCAGTTCACTTATGATTTGGTAGGCTGATTTTACCGTTTAAATCAGCTGAATGTACTGGCTGACTTACGTAACCCTTAGCTCATTTATGAAATTTTGGCTGATTTAAATACATTAGACAAGACTGATTTTAACTCCGAAGGCTGATTAACCAAAATTTTGGGTGACTTTTTTTATTATATGGCTGACTTAATTTTTTGACCGACTGAATTATCAGTATTCGACTGATTTATATGGCTGATTTATTAAACCAACCATAACGAGGCTGATTAACTAGTAGGTCAGCTTTTACTGGCTGATTTAGTAATTTATAAATAATTACTATAACAGTATGTGTGACAGCTGGTTTATACTACATCACATCTGACTTATTGTTTTCAAAACGCTTAATTTGTTTAATGGCTGATTTAAAAAAAACTTCTAAAATTACTGAAATAGTTTTTATAGTTACGACTAACTTATCAATATCTTTTGTGGTAGCTTTACTTAGGCGGACTTATGATTTCCTATAGTGGCATGGTTCCATGTCAGCAAACATGAGCTCCACATCAACTTGTATACATCGCATATTTATGTTAAATTGCCGTAAACTAATTAGTCCGCCGTCCAACCTTCTGGTTCATCCAATTTTACATCTCTCCCTCTATTTTGTCTTAGTTTGGAGATCTGTACTTCAATGGATTCCGTAATTATATTTTCAGGGAAATGGGTTTAAAAAGATTGATATATATTTAATCCCGACGATAGAGGTTGCATAGTTCTACAAGTTCGAGAACAAACAACCTATGACAATCTTGAGGAGATGATAATAGAGGACTATGGGCTGCATTGTAGAAAGTGTCAAATTAAGTTGAGCTATATGTTCTCCTCTAAAACATTAGAAAAAATGTCTCAAGATACGCCCCCATTTGTCTGCAACACTCGTGAGTTGCAAAGCTTTCGTGGATTAAGAAAAATCAACGAGTTACGTCTTTGTAGGGAGGTTATAGAAAAAGAAGAAGGTGAACAAATTCAGAAGAGAAAGTCGAGTGATAAACTGAAACAGACATTCTCTGAGGTCTCAATAGATGAATTTAGGGTTGATTCCAATGAAGTCTTCAACAATAGTGCAGAAGAAGACGAATCTAAAGATGAAAAAGAGGGTGAATCTGAAGTCGGAGAAGAAGGCGAATCTGAAGATGACGAATTTGACACCAGGTTTGAACTGTCAGGGACTAAGGAACACCCTGACAGTTCGACGCCTTAAAGAAATACGACAACGTTTACTTCAGAACATTTTGTTCCTTATGGAAACCAAAAACATATAACAATATATTGAAGACTTGAAAAGATGGCTAGGATACGATAATCACTATACTATTGAACCTATAGGCACCAGTGGAGGCCTTGCCCTGTTTTGGAAACAAAATCAGAATCTCCATGCACTATCAGCCAATAATCAAATTATTGATACACAGGTTACTTATGGGAGTCAGGAGATATTGTTTCGTTTGTATATGGAGACCCGGTTAAACAACACTGTCAACGTGTTTGGAATCAACTAATAAACATTGGTAATCATATAAATCTACTATGGTTCTTGATTGGTCATTTCAACGAATATCTTAGTAATGATGATAAATTAGGAGAGCCACGTCGACCAGAAACAAGCTTTTACCCGTTCCGAACAATGATGAGAGATTGTAGACTAAGAGAATTACCAAGCCATGGCAATCACGGGCAGGAATTCGAAATGATACTTGAATTCAATGCAGACTTGACCACTGCTTTGCTAATACAGCGGCATATATTCTATTCCCAAGATCCAATACTACTAATCTAGAAGCAATGAGATCAGACCATAAGCCTCTCCACACACTGTTTATTTCTGAAACACAAAACTACCAAAAACGGTTTTATTTTGATAAATGTTGGATATTTAAATAATCTTTTTTACAAGTAATTGCGACAGATTGGAACTCTGGGCAAAAGCAGTGTCACAACTCATTATTTGATCGCATTGCTGAATGTAGGAAACACATATCTTCATGGAAAAAAAGAAATCAGCTCAACTCTCGTACAAATATCCTACATCTCTGACATTAATTGGATTACGGATATAAAAAAACAAATTTTAATTTCCTCAGAATTGAGAATATAAAGACTGAGCTGGAAATACAAATTCGAGAGGAAGAAATGTTTTGGAAGCAAAAAAGCAAAGAGAAATAGTTAAAATAAGGAGATAAGAACACTAAATTCTTCCATGAAAATGTCAAATTAAGAAGACATATGAATGGCATCCCTTGTAGATGACAACAACAAATCGCATTTTGAGGATAGATCAAAAGGACAAATAGCAGCGACTTTTCTTACCACTCTCTTTGCTACCACTACACCAAGAAATATTGAAGAAAGCCTATCAGGTATGGAATCTAGAGTAACGGAGAATATGAATGCATCCTTGAGTAGACCAGTCACAGCAGAAGAAATTAAGGAAGCAGTGTTTAGTTTCAAAGGTGAAAGCACACCAGGACCAGATGGAATGACAGCCATATTTTACCAACACTACTGGTCTATTATTTCTGTAGAGATAATTATTAAGATTTAAAAACCTTTTCACTCTGCTACATTTCCACTTGAATGGAACTATACGCATATTTGTTTAATTCCAAAAAAACACAACTCAACAAGTATAGTGGATTTAAGACCCATTAGCCTATGCTCAGTCCTCTACAAAATACTATCCAAAATTATAGTCATGCGCCTCCAAAGGTTTCTACCTCAATTCATTTCAAAGACACAAGGTGCCTTTGTTCCAGGAAGACTTATATCTGATAACATTCTATTAGCACATGAAATCATCCATGCGCTCAAAACACATAAACATGCTCAAGAATCTTTTATGGCAATTATAACAGATATATCAAAAGCCAATGATAGAATAGAATAGGATTTCTTGGAAACTGTTCCGAGGAAAATGGGTTTTGACGCTCAGTGGATATCTCTTGTGATGTTTTGTGTGAGAATGGTCTCTTACTCTGTTATCATTAATGGTTCAGTTCATAGTTACATCTGTCCTCAAAGGGGTCTTCGTCAGGGTGATCCGTTATCACTGTTCCTTTTCATCATATGCATGGAAGCATTAGTTCATATGATGCCAAAAGCAGAACAAGCAAAACAAATATCAGGAATCAGATTACATCATGATGACTGTCTATACAACACCTACTATTTGCTGATGATAGTTTGTTTGTATGTAAAGCAACCCAAAAAGAATGTCAAGCTTTAAAAGAATGTCTAAATAAGTATGAGGAAATTTTGGGTCAACACATCAATTTGCAAAAGTTTAGTATAACTTATGGGGTGAAAGTACTGGAATCCTTACGACAACAAACTCAAAACATACTGGAGATTTCAGACCAATGGGGGTGAGAAATATTTAGGACTACCTAAATACCTTAGTGGATCAACAAGAAAATTGCTTAATTTCATAACAGAAAAGCTTAAAAGCAGAACATCAGGTTGGCTCACCAAAATGCTATCACTTAGTGGGAAATATATTTTTATAAAGATGGTTGCCTCTGCACTACCAGTATACACGATGAGTTGTTTTAGGCTATCCAAAACACAATGGAAAAAAAATTTAAGCATCATATCCATTTTTTGGTGGAATGAAAAAGCTAGTCACAAAAAGATCAAATGGGTCTCATGGATAACATTATGCACTTCTAAAAAATAAGTAGGAATGGGTTTTCGTAATATTGAGGCTTTCAATCAAGCATTATTCGCAAAACAAGCTTGGAGAATTCTAAGCAATCCAAACACATTACTCAGTAAAGTTTATGCCTCCCGATATTTTAGAAACTCGAAGTTTTTGGAAAGTTCAATTGGTTCACGTCCATCATCTGCATAGAGAAGTATACACCACGACAAATCACTATTACAAAAAGGGCTGATTAGAATAATAGGAGATGGGAAAACAACGTACGTATGGACTACAAAATGGATTTTTGACGAACAACCAAGACCACCAATATCGAGACAATTATGCTTTGATGTACGCTTAAAGGTATCTACATTTATTACTCCTACTGGCTGGAATGTGAGTAAACATCAAGATGTCTTTCATCATAAGGATGTTACACGAATATTGGAATACCCACCAAATGCATTAATACAAGACTCATGGGCATGGGCGTACAATACAGATAGAAAATATATAGTCAAAAGTGGATATTGGTTGATTCAAAAAGAAGAATCCACTATGACAATGAATAATAATCTCAAAAACACCATCCAAAAACAAATATGGGAATTACACACATAACCAATAATTAAACATTCTTATGGCGCGCAACAGCTGGAGCCTTGGTAGTTAAAGAAAGACTGCATAAACAGAAAACCGTTCGAGAATTGCATTGTCCCATTTATCAACACCAAGAGGAAACAATAAATCATATGTTATTTCAGTACACATTATCTCAACAGCTATGGACTTTGTCGGAATTTCCACAACCTCAAAAGGGATTCTCACTCACATCATTTTTTTCAAACTTTGCTTATCTTCTGAACACGAGAACAAACAGAACAATCAACGCATTTACTAAGGATAGTTGGCCTTGGATATTATGGAATATTTGGAAAACCCACAATTTACTTGTGATCCAAGGTATCACACCAAACTATCAAGAGATTATTCTACAAGCCCACCAAGACATACGTATATGGAAAACACTTCAAACAAGAGATAATTTTGATTCTATCCATCACAACTGTGATAATAGACCACATTCAAATACCTTAATCTCAACAAATGCATACATTTATAAATGGGCAGTTTCATGGACTTCAAAAACTTCTCTTTGTGGAGGATCGTGGACTCTCTGAGATAATAACAGACACTACCAACTACTATGCTAGGAAAGCTTTTGGACCAGTTAACGATATACTAATTTTACAATTTATGGGACTTAAACGGGTTTTGGAAAGCCTCATAAATCTCCAAATTGCAAATGTTGAGCTACACATTGAGTATAGGAGACTCAAATCTTCTTAGACCCCAATAATATATACCCCAGGCATGGAGCAATTAATCATGAAATATTAGACCAACTACACAGATTCCTGAAAATTGATATAGTTAGTACATTCTCACACAAGAACAAAGCAGCTAAAGCTGTATCCATAAGTGTAATCAAGGATGGAAGATTTAATGATTATCTTGCTATTGGAATTTTAGATTGGGTGAATCACCTTATATCATAAATTATAGTCATCATCACACTAAGGTAAGTGATTATTACCAATGATAACTTATTAATCAACATCTTATCTCCATTTGATTGGACTTTAAATCTAGTCCATAGTCTACTTTTTGAACTATACTCTTACTCATTATCTACTTTTACAATCAATAGCTATATAACTATAATATAACTTACGGATTTTGCTATACTTTAAAAACGTTTTCACTTCCTCTAAACCCATTTATTCTCCCTCTAAATTACCTATCTAAGATAATAATCATTTCCATATATTGCATCTTATACGTTGGCTTCTTTTCTATCCAATAAGAATAGTTTACTTTGAAGCATGAGGATCATTGGAACTCCCATACTTTTTTCTTCTCCACTCTTTAATCATTACTCATTATGTTAATTAAATATAAATTAAAATATTTTGGGTTAAATTTACTATAAGTATTCCTTGTTACTTCCCTTAAAAAGTATCTTAAATTATCTTTTCCTTCATTCGTTATGTAATACCAAATAAGTAATCTAATTACATCATTCATAGAATTTTGCTAAATAAATAATACCTATGAGCACCATTATATAATAAACCATAAGTCAAATTGGGAGTTGATGTTTCAATTTCTTTGGGTTATAAAGTATTCAGTAGACACTTTGCAACAAAACAGACAACCGGCCAAACCAAATCTTTTTACAAATATCATCATCTCCACGTATCAACACGTTATCGTCTGCATGATATTTTGCCTCGAGATAAGGAAGTGGTTTACATGGTCTTAAACATCATCATTACACTTTTTTGAAGCCATTATATATAAACACATCAACAACTACTTTCCCCATCATAATTTTACTCGACACTTCTCCCTTAACTTCACTCATCTATTTCTGGTTTTCGAACTTTCTTTTAACCCCACATCACTGAACAACACTATGGATCATCGTTTATAGGAAAATATGTTGCGAAATGAGCTTGGGAATCAAGAACCAGACCTGTTTTTACCAAATCAACCTACGAAGCCACATGGTACCGAAACCGTTTAAATATCATTGGAAGACCTCTCAATATCACAGAACAAAAACCTCCACGAGCTTGTTGAGAAACTTCCTCGAGATTGGGGTTTGGTGATGAGTGTGCATGGACAAATCTTAGATGCCAACTACGTCCAATTTCTGTTTTCATCAGAGATTGACTTAATCGCTGTGATGAGAAGACAACCGTACCGCTTCAACAACTGGTTTGTCATCTTTCAAATATGGGAGGAACATCCGCCTTATTCATTTCTACACTTCATCGACCTATGGGTTCAAATTCATGGAATCCCGCTTCAGTACTCTTGAACAAACGTCGCGCATAATTGATGGGACTCTTGGTGATATACTTCCAGGTTTGGTTCCTTTATGAAAACCTCACTCATGCTTGTGTTTATTTTCAAAGGATAACACATAGCTCTGATGTGTGTCCGTATTACCTCACCATCCTTCGGTTTATGTTGATGCTCGTGGTGTCCCACACGATGATAACCAAGCCACTGAAAGTCTTGTCTCGTACTCATACCAACATTCACAAGATCTCAATGTCGGTCAAAATATCACTTCAGAAAACACCATGCAGAATGAAACCAACCATTTCAACGTCTCAACTTAGGAAGCTCTTAACTCCCTCGCTAATACTCTCGACCAACTCATCCACCGTGCAAATTAAAACCGTGCTCAACCACCTCAGTGTCAACACAACAACCTAATTTGCAACAACAAAATGACACAAACAACGCATGACACTAATGGAGAAGGTGCAGAAATAGAGCTTGCTGGAATGAGAAGACGTGCTAAAAGTGTTTAGACACAAAAAACCTATCTACTACCGTTTATCTTTTGGAAAGTAAATCACAAGTTATGGTTTTTTGTAATTGCTAGGTTATTTTTAACAATCATGTTAAGTCTTTTGGTAATTGTTAGTTTAATTTCAAATTGTAATCGTACGTCCTTAAGTTTTTTGTTAATAAGATTCCATGAAACTCTAAATCTTCAAGGTTGTGGATGTAAGAAGATTAGAGGAAAATGTACTCTAAGCCTTTATGTTTAATATCAATCTACTTTGGAAAAAAGAAAAACTAATACAAGTGGATGAATTGAAGACAGAAAATGAAATCCAATAACAATTATCCGAAAACCAAATTAGAAATAAAAATGAAATGGACATAAATATCAATTGGAAACAAATATGAAATGGACATAAACAGATACAACAAATGAGTCACAATCAAGGGTGACTTTTATTTCTTTGTCATACTCAAGAGTGAGACACTTTTTCTTTCTTCCATGATTCATCATTGCTTACGTATGCCAATGCGTCACCATTTACATTTCTCATAACTTAAATTCACAATTGTGATTTGAGAGAACAATACAATAAATCATATCAAGTAGTTGTTATTATCAACTCCACTAACTATAACCACGAATCTTCTACGAACTTCTAATTTTGAGTTCTGCTCAAGCTACGTGGATACCCATTTTCTTATCTTTTACTTGCATAAGTCGCAACTTTTTTTAATAATAATTAAATATTACAACTTTCTTTTCTTTTTCTGGCAACTGGACATTTAAACTTCGACTGCGCAGCCTCTCTCTCTTTTTTATTTTTATTTTGGATAAGAATGTGCTTCATTTATTGCTATTTTGGAACCTTAGTTTGATAATCTAACTAATATTCTTCAGATTCTTCAGAAGGTTCCAATATTCTTCAGATTCTCGTCAATGAGCTTCGTAATTTTTCCTACTTGTATATTGACTTCGTAATAAGATTTTCACAGAGCATCTTCATTGACTTATAAGAGGAATTTGTAATGATTAGAATAAGATATGATATACATTATGATCATCTACTTTTATAAAGTACTAAATGATAAACGGTCTACTTCAATGTAATTATATAATTCTGCATGATTTTTTTTTAGTTATAGATTGAACTTTAATCGATCTATATTTTCCATAATTGCTGAAGAAAAGTATGAATCAAGGGATTCTTTAATGGATTCTTTAATAATATGAAGATTTAATGGGCCAACAAACATGAACAATAAACTAAGAAATCTGATTGTTTTCACAAATAAAATATGATAACACTTGTATCGTGATCATTACTTTTCTTTATACTAATATTTATTCACTATGATTCGGTTAGACAAAAAGTATAATAACATATAATTAATATTTAAGTATGAAATTGATTATAAAAATTTATGTACATCAATTAATAGAATCATGAACAAAACTAATGAACGCATTGAAGAAAATAATTTGATTAACGAAGAGAAATTATGTTACTAGAAGAACGATTTACTCTAAAATCTGGAGTATATATGTACAAAAAATAGAATATCTCCAGAAAATAAAGAAATTGTGCAAAAATTAAAATAAAATTTTAATCTAATACAAAGGATTCTCAAAGATTCTGATTGATTCTCATAGATCGATCCTAAATTTGATTATATAGAAAGGAATCAGAGATTCAAAGATGTTCCCGGAGAAACGGGTGAGCGAGAAGCTGCGACGCCGTCCATCGCTTACTTGAATCTTTACGGAGACAACACTCCACGAAGCTCCGAAACTCTTCCGAGCATCCTTCCGGCGCTCGCGGTGGTTCTCCGAAACATACGGCGCACATTAGCGTCGCCCAATCAGGTCTTTGTCCCGGCGGAAGTAACGGAAAGTGGCCGACTAGAAGCTCCAGCATCATCAATCCGAAACTCCAGATATCTCCGGCGTAGATATCGGAACTTCCACCGGAAGATTCCGAATCGAATCTCTCCGGACTCATGTAAGCACAAGTACCGACATAAGAATTGCACGAATCTAATGATCGGACTAAGATTTTGCTAACTCCGAAATCCGCAATTTTAACATCGTCTTTCGAATTGAGAAGCAGATTCGCTGGTTTGATATCTCTATGAACGATCTTAAGAGCATGTAAATAGCTTAATCCTTTCAAAATCTGTCTAGCGAATCCAGCGAGTCGTTGCTCCGTCACAGCGCCACGGAGAGATTCCAAGGTTCCTCCATCCATATACTCCATTAGAATCGATACTTCACCGACGACTGGTTTCTCAAAGATTCCATGACACTTAACAACATACGGTGAGTCAGTACGGCGGAGAATCTCCATCTCACGCATCAGTTGTCTTGTGATAATCGGATCCATATCACCGTTAACCGTTTTCAAAGCGTAAAGCTCCGATGTGTTCTTATGACGGACTTTATAAACAGTACCACCGTTTCCACATCCAAGAACGTTGAGTCTCTCAAGATCAGCGGCGGAGATTCCGTTACAAGCAACAGCAGAAGAAGCAGCGACGGTGGTGGTAACAGAGGAAGTGACTGAGAAGCGGCGGTCAGATATCGGAGGAAGAGGAAGACGGAGATTAAGCTGACGACGTTCACGAACTAAAGCCATAGAATAAGAGAGAAGAAGAAGAAGACTGATAATTCTAATGAAAGAAGAGAAGGTTTAGGTTTTATATAAGAGTGTGAGGAGCAATCGAGGAAGGTGAAGATGTCTTAATAAATCTTTATTTTAATTTAGTTTCTTCTTATCTGAAAATGATATATATTTTTCTGAATATATGTCAAAAATGCAAGTTGTGTGTGTGTTTGAGTACGCACGTGGTTAAATGTATCAGACTGTAACAATATGATCCATCTCATGGATAATGACTAATCCTATTCCCTATTAAATCGTCCTAGTAATCATTTATTTTAACAGTGATAAGCTATATAAAAAGTTCTTGGATATGAAAGATTGGGGCGGCTTTCTAATTATATAGTGTAACAAAATAACACTAACTCTATAAATAATATCTCTTATATAATTAAAACATAGCATTAACTTTAATACTGTGTAATTCTGTTCTTAAAAAAAAAATGGCGAGAGCAACTACGACGGATACGGCAGCTAGTGGGAAAATCAATTCTGATGAGATCATGTTCGATATCGGGAATTCAGGTCCACCGCCTGGGGACCCTCCGGATACAAGAAGCTCATGGGCAATGAAGGTGAAAAGTTCTGGCTTCGGTGGAAGGATGAACACGGTTGAAGCATTGCATCCAGATTTCGTGGCTTCTAAGTGTAGTGTACAATTTCCGAATGGAGTGGAAGGAGAACCGGAGATAACTATTGGTCAAGAAGTGCTCGATGCAATGTATGGGTTGTGGAAAAATTGCTTGATAGTGAAAACACTTGGGAGGGGAGTTTCGATTGCTACTATGTCTCGAAAACTGAAGGAGCTTTGGAACCCTAAGGGATCAATGCATGTAATTGATTTACCACGCCAATATTTCATGGTTAGATTTGGTGATGAAGAAGAGTTTAGAACAGTATTGTCTGGAGGTCCATGGAAAATCTTTGGTAATCACTTGTTGGTCAAGGCATGGTTTTCGGGTTTTGATCCGATGCATTCCAACATCGTAACAACGCCAATCTGGGTTCGTTTATCTAATATCCCAGTGCATTACTATCACGAAACCATACTGGAGACCATTGCACGAGGGTTAGGAAATCCGGTTAAAGTGGATATGAACACTTTAAACTTTGAGCGAGGAAGATTTGCTAGGGTTTGTGTCGAAGTAAACCTAAGCAAGCCTTTGAAAGGCTCGGTAAAAGTTAATGGTGAACGATACTTTGTCTTCTATGAAGGCCTTTCAACTATCTGTTCACGGTGTGGAATATTTGGGCATTCAGTAGGACAATGCCTTCAAGCACCAAAGCTTAATGAAATTGGGAACATAAACATGGGAACTTTGAAGGAGGCAGACATGAGGGTGAATAGCTATTCAAAGGAGGCCTCACGTGAGGATACTGGTAGGAGTATCCATGTTAGTTCAAACTTTAATCGAGTAGGTAAGGATGGCTTCATCGTTGCCAAAAGAACGACAAGAAAACAGACGCCGCCGATAAAAAATCTGGTGTTTTCAGCCGGAGAGACTTCGGCAGATGGGGACCGTCAATCAAGGAAGGTGCCGCAAAATCAGGGAAGTAATTATTCCTTGCCATCTAATAGATTTGCTAATCTGAACATTGAGGAGACTTTGGAGGAGAATGAGGGGAGATTAATAGCACAAATAAGGAAAACGTGGATCCCGCTAAATCAAAGAATATTATAAACATAAGGTTGAATAAGGAGAGTAATATGGATTCGGATGTGGGTCAGGATAAGAGTGAGTCTCATCTGGGTCTATTTGATAAGAGGCCTTTGGGGCCAAAGAGTATTAAGATAAAACCAAGCCCTCGCATAAATCAAGTCCAACCAGCCAAAGGTTTGGTCTTCGGCCCAGTTATAGGAGAAGTCTCTCTCTTGACATTAGGAAAGAGACTGAGAATCGAAGAGAGTCGTGACAGAGGTGAAGTACGGAATCCGGTGGTATCAGCAGCGACGTCTCACTCACTATTATCGGGAGAATATATAAAGAATGAAGAGTCTCAGCTATCGAAATCGGCATCTAGGGTGCCCGATATTCCAAGCTTGGCTCCATCAGAGAGAAGTCCAGAGAGGGCAAATGCGGATAATCTGGGAACCCAATGATGGGTCGCCCCGATAGTTTCTCTATTCCACCAGAATCTTATCATGATGAATTGCATCTTTTGGAGCTGTCGGGGGGCCAACAAGCCTAATTTTCGAAGATCCATACGTTATCTATTGAAGAAATTTCGAACTGACTTTCTTGCTGTCTTTGAAACACACTCTAGTGGGGATCGAGCAGGAAGAATAAGTCAGAGCTTGGGGTTTGATGAGTCCTTTAGGGTCGATGCTAGAGGAAAAAGTGGAGGACTATGGTTACTATGGAAATCTGATTTTGGTGTGGTCACAATATCGGAATCCACAGAACAATACATTTGTGCGAATATAGTCTCGGGTGTAGATTCGGTACTACTTATAGTTGTGTATGCTGCACCTACTGCAGATCAAAGGCGTGAACTCTGGAGTCAATTATCCCACATATTGGATAATGCAACAGCTCCGGTCTTTATAGGAGGAGATTTCAATTCAATTGTGAGAATTGATGAACGCTCGGGAGGTAATGGTCAGCTTTCTCAGGATTCAATTGAGTTCGGAAATTGGATTAGCGATCAAGCATTGATAGACATGGGGTTCACTGGCAGCCAATATACGTGGAAGAGGGGTCGTTCACAATTAAACTTTGTTGCAAAACGATTGGATCGTGTCTTGTGCTGTCCGCAAGCTAGACTTACATGACAAGAAGCTTCTGTAGCTCATCTTCCGTTTTTATCATCAGATCATGCTCCTTTATATCTTCAGCTTTGTCCAGCGGTTGCGTCAAACCCGAGGCGTCGTCCATTCTGGTTTGAAGCTGCTTGGCTGCTTCATGAAGGGTTTAAGGATCTTGTTCGAATGTCTTGGAATCGCGGTATCAGTACACTAGAGGCTTTGCGACTCATGAGGATGAAGCTACTAACTTGGAACCGAGAGGTATTTGGTAGCATTAATCAACGAAAAGAAAAGCTGATACGGGACATTGCGAATATCCAAGTTCGTTTAGATTAGTACCAATCTGATGAGCTGATTGTCGAAGAAGAAAAGCTGTTGAAAGAATTTGATTGTTTACTAGAGCAAGAGGAAACATTGTGGTACCAAAAATCCAGAGAGAAATGGGTGGCTTTGGGGGACCGGAACGCTAAATTTTTCCACACCATGACTATCGTGAGGAGGCAGAAAAATCGCATCGACAGCTTGCGTAACAACGACGGAAGTTGGGTTACAAATTCAAAAGAATTAGAGACTATGGCGAGAGATTATTATAGCAAGCTATACTCTCTCTCTGATGTGTCACTAACAACTCCAACATTACCTGAAGAAGGTTTCAATGTATTGACAAATGAGGAAAAAGCTGAGTTATTGAAACCTTTCATAGTCTTGGAGGTTAAGAATGCGGTAAGTTTGATGGGAAAATATAAAGCGCTTGGGCCAAACAGTTTCCAACCAATTTTTTATCAACACTGTTGGGAGGAGGTTGGTGAATCAGTCACTCGGTTTGGATTGGAATTCTTTGAATCTAGACTTTTACCTAAGGGATTGAACGATGCGTTGATAGTATTGATACCAAAAGTTATAAAACCAGAATGTATCACCCAATTCCATCCGATCAGTTTATGTAACGTGTTATTTAAGACGTTAACAAAGTTGATGGTCACGAGATTGAAGCCGTTAATGTCGAAGCTAATAGTTCCCTCTCAATCCAACTTTATTACAGGAAGGTTAAGTGTGAATAATGTGGTGGTTGTACAAGAGGCAGTACACTCCATGAGGCGTAAGAAAGGAAAAAAGGGATGGATGTTGCTGAAACTTGATCTTGAGAAGACGTATGATCGGGTTAGATGAGATTTTCTCGCAGATTCACTACATGCGACCGGACTACCAGACTCTTGGGTGAATTGGATTATGCAATGTGTGTCGGGACCATCTATGCAGGTATTATGGAATGGTGAGGCAACTGAACCTTTTAAACTATCACGCAGGCTCCATCAAGGAGATCCATTGTCGCCCTATCTCTTTGTGATTTGCCTGGAACGTTTGTGCCATTTAATTGAGAAGTCGATTGACTCTAAAGAGTGGAAGCCGGTTAAACTATCTAGAGGAGGACCAAGTCTTTCTCATATATGTTTTGCGGATGATTTAATTCTCTTTGCAGAAGCGTCAGTTGGTCAGATTCGAATAATTAGAAGGATCCTAGAACATGTGAGGCATCGGGCCAGAAAGTGAGTTTAGAGAAATCCAAAATCTATTTTTCCAAGAATGTGGATAGGAATTTGGAATCACGGATTAGTGAAGCTAGCGAGATTTCTTCGACGAAGGATTTGGGAAAGTATTTGGGACTTCCTATACTTCAAAAAAAAATTAACAGGGAGACGTTTAACTTAGTACTGGAGAGGGTATCTTCACGACTGGCAGCACTGAAAAGGAAGATTCTTGAGCTTGGCTGGAGGGGTGATGTTAACTAAAGCGGTTTTGTCATCTATCCCTGTACATACCATGAGTGTGGTATCATTACCGAGCTCCACAATTAAGTCATTGGACAGATTATCTCAGGACTTTCTTTGGAGAAGTTCTCAAGAAAGAAGAAGGCAACACTTAGTGTCTTGGAAAACAGTTTGCAAACCAAAGAATGAAGGGGGTTTTGGTATTAGAAGAATAGAAGAATAAGAGAGATGAACACAGCATTAGTGGCAAAAGTTGGCTGGCGGTTGATGCTTGATCAAAACAGCCTTTGGGCTAAAATCATCCACTCGAAGTACAATGTGAAAGGTTTTTTGGAAGGTAATCGTTTATCCTCTACTTTAACAGGATCTGCGATTTGGAAAAGTATTTGTTTGGGAATCAAAGATGTGATTATGCCTGGATGTAGATGGATAGTGGGGAATGGATGTAAAGTACGATTTGGGCATGATAGATGGCTTGGAAATTATGTATTTTCTGGCCATGTGATATCACCAATCTCGACAGAGATTTCAAGCATGCTAGTATGCGATTTATGGGAACATGGTGTGGGTTGGAACCTATTTGTTATTCGACCGCTGTTACCAGAATTTATTTGGTTGCAAATATGCGCTGTTGTAGTGGATACAGTCACTGGGGTTCAAGACCGAATCAGCTGGAGTGGTACAGAAAACGAGTTCTTCACGGCTTCCTCCGCGTACAGTTTTCTCACGCAGGATCATACTCCTCGTCAACAAGTGCAGGGTCTTTACTCACGAGTTTGGAATGTTAAAACCACCGAACGAGTTTAAATCTTTCTATGGCTGACTACGCAACAAGCTTTTATGACGAATGTTGAGAGGAAACAAAGACATCTTTGTGTCTCGGATGTATGCCAGGTTTGTAAGAATGGAATACAAACAACTATCCATATACTCTGTGATTGTCCCGTAATGAACGGAATATGGAGCAGACTGATACCCGTGAACAAACAACGTGAGTTCTTCCATGTTTCTCTGCTCGAATGGCTATATATGAACTTGGGAGATTCACATTTGGTGTATGGTAGTGCGTGGGCTTCTTGTTTTGCTATGGCTGTTTGGTGGGGTTGGAAATGGAGATGTGGAAACATCTTTGGATCTAAAGCACGATGTAAGGATAGAGTGAAGTTTATCAAAGAGTTAAGCCGAGAAGCGTTTTTGGCTAATTCGAAAATGGGGAGCGATACTATGTGGAGGAGGCAGGTATCTCGAACAGTTTTGTGGAAGCCTCCGAGGGAGAATTGGATGAAGTTGAATACAGATGGAGCGGCTAAAGGGAATCCGGGTTTGGCTACAGCTAGTGGTGTGTTAAGAGACCAAAATGGTGAATGGCAAGGTGGCTTCAGCTTGAATATCGGGATATGTTTGGCGCCTCTTGCAGAATTATGGGGAGTATACTATGGTCTCTACATTGCTTGGGAAAAGCGAATTACAAGACTAGAGGTAGAGATTGATTCAGAGCAGGTGGTCGGGTTTTTAACTAAAGGGATTGAGGATTCTCATCCCCTTTTGTTCCTAGTACGATTGTGCTATAGCTTTCTTTCGAAGGACTGGTCAGTCCGAATAGTTCATGTGTATAGGGAGGCTAATAGGCTAGCTGATGGGTTGGCAAATTACACTCTCAATTTACCGTTAGGTTTTCATTCTTTGGTGCATGCACCGCATTGTTTGCATGAGATCATCGAGTTAGATGCTCATGGCTTTACTAATTCATGTATTGTTTCAATTTGATTTGTTTCTTGGCAATAAAGTAAGGGAGACTACTCCCTGTTTCATACCAAAAAAAACTTTAATACCGTGTTATATTGTCTGTTTTGGACTACGTTGTATTGTTACTAAGAAATATTATCACATATAATATTTGTCACACAATTATATTCTGATAAAATTTTATAACTAATTAAT
>OVBA01003818.1:0-26129 GCA_900406435.1 Lepidium aucheri
TGAGAGATGGCTTAGATCTGCCGAGGAGAGATCTAGCATGTGGATCGGTCAATAAACACTTTGGGCCAGACTTTATGCATTGGATCCGGCTTGATCGCGGCTAACATCGTAATGGATCTGCCGGATCGGAAAGGGATCTTCACCACGAGAGTGGGCTGATCTAGCTTGTCCTGGTTTANGCGGTGTTGGATCGGCGAGTTAACTGCTGATCACCCATTTCCTATCCTCTAGATTCATGCTTAATTTCATAGTTATTTCATTTGCTAGTTTTCACTCTTTTTTATGATTATTTCCCTGTTTTGAATGTTCTTGCTCTGTTTTTATTTTGTCCTTTAGTGTAGTTTGTCCTATTAGCTAGTTTAAGAGCTTACATGAATATTGGCCTAACTTTGTGACAGATTGTTAGGTTGCTTGGACTAGATCTTAGTACTAGATAGACTGTTTGCGAGTACCTCCGAGTATTGGTTCGACAATCCACTCTACTTACCACTACCTCAATGATTTGATAGCTTAGACCAAAAAATCTTGTTATCACTGCTCAACTCAAGGAAGATGAGGAACTAGTAGCTCCGCTTCACTTTGTTGTGGACCTGAAAAATGCAAACATAGCGGGTGCCTCAGGGATCTCTGAAGCCTCTCGGAAAGCTTAGTTGGATAAGATCACTTGCCAACTTCAAGCAGTTCAGAAAAAGCTCATAGGTTTTGTGTTCCTTGTCCACTTATGATTCTATCAATTCACTACTTCTAAACATGTTTGTCTCTGATTGTGCACTCAAGCAGGGGGAAATTCAGGACCGTGAGAAGAAGCAGCTGACTCTGATGATTTGTCTGATGCATTTTGAATAGGATATGCAGCTCCTATGGCTCTTTTTGCTAGCTATTAGACTATCTAGTTTTTATGTCTATACTTTTGGAACTTAGATGGCTGTAGTGTTGGAACTTTGGAGTTGGTTGTTTGTAGAACTTGCTATTGACATAAATCGATGTTTGAATCTTTATTTGAATTATGTGTTTATCTATGTATTATGTGTGTGCGCTCTGCTGTTTTAATTCTGTTTTTCAGGGAACTTGAGTTGACACATTCATATACAAAGGGGGAGAATGAAAGATCACCTAATCTGATAAAGCAGCTGACATGGCTAAGTCTCTTCAAAAGAGTGTTGAGGTGGCGTCTCGTGATTCATTGGACCAAAAGAGATGTGTGCAACAAAGGACTTGCACCAAAATGGAAAACAGGAGTCTGCAGCTTAAGGAAGGAAGAGCTGACCAGACCCGGATGTATTCTGCAGCACCGGAACAGGAGGGAAGGATAAGGTCAACTTTGGTGACTCTGCATGACTCAGCACGAATCAAGACTCTGTATCAAGGATAAGGTGCATAATATTTTTGGAGGTTTCCGCAAGACCAGAAGAATGCCCTAGAAGAATTGAGACTATTTAAGTAGTGCTCAGTCTGCTTGGAGATGTTGAGCTTTCTAAGAAGAAAATAGAGAGTTCAAGTTCAAAATGTGATTTGTTGGTGAGTGATACAGAGAGTGTTACAGCAGCTACAAGGTTGTAGTGCTGTGTGAGTATTGGATAGTATAGGAAGAGTCAGTGTTGAACAAAGTATAGTTCAATGTAAATCTGGTAGACATAACTGTAACTTGTTTATTGCTTTCTATATGCAAAGGTTTAAGTGAAATTTTGTGTCTGTTACACATTTAGTGGTATTGCTCTATTATGGTATTTTCATTGGAACCTAGTTAGTGGTTAAAATTAAAGTCAATTGAGTAGGATATCTTCAGATTCTAGTTATTGATATCATTTACATACTAATAATTGTGGAATACCAATTGCTCAAAAAGAATTTCTCAAAATTACAGACCAAATCCGGTTCAAAACCCACCAATTTTGTGAACCAGTTAGATATAGTCTAGATCGAAAGCAAAATTCGACAAAACCAAAAGTGATAACCGATAACTCCACAAAACTGGTTATGATTTTAATTATACAAAACCAGAAACTGTAATAATCCCCATCAATTTCTTTAATATCTAATTTCCTCCCATTTTCCGATTATTCAAATCAGTTCAAACGGGAAGTACAACTAGAAAAACAAAGACGAATTAAAAAGAGTTATTTTGGGCATTCTTCATGTTTCATTTTTGTTAAGGTATTGTTCGTGTTAAAGGCGCAAAAGAATTACATGAACTATTTGTATATTCGGTCAACTAGAAAACAAGGTAAAACTTGGTTGTAGGAAACATATTTAAAATTTTTAGTTACGAACCATAACTTTCAGAATTCCCGACAAAACCAAATTTTTCAATTCCCCGTCCAACAACCAAAATTTCACTTGCCCCTCCAACACAAAAAAAAAAAAAAAAAAAAAAAAATCAAAAACCCAATTNCCAATTCTCTACATCATCCTCTGAATCCCATTCTCCTTTACATTCCTCTCTACATTCTCGGGTAAACTTTTTCTAAATACAAAATCTACTTTTCTATTTTCCTTCTCAACTGATTTCGGTAAGCTTTTTACTTCATTCTCATTTCTTTTTCCTTTTTCCGGTTTTGATTGTTGTAATGGGCTGATTTAGATTGTGGTTATGTGATTAAGATCATGGACTCATACTCATTTGACAAAGACCCTTACTACGCTGACATGGAGAGGCGGAAAGAATACATCAACCATGTGGTGGAAGGATCATCAACGAGACCATAAATGAAACCGGCTGTAGGAATGAGATACTTCAAGTGCTATGTATTTAAGGTGAGAACACATTAACCATGTTGTGATGCTATATATGTGAAGATGCTATATATGTTTTGATATGTAGAACAATGGTATCTACCGACGCACACGTTAGGATCAGGCCATCAAAGAATAGGTAAAATTATTAAGAACAAGGTTGAAAACATGGGTGAGTGTAGGGGCTAAAATTAGCACAGCCCATTAAAAGCCCAAAGCCCGCAAAATAAAAGAATATAAAATAAATAAGATAAGCCCATAAGTAATACATGTGCAGCATGTAATCCAACCAAAAAAAGAACTTGACACATGTTTCCCACTTGTCAAACAAGCACTAACACATGTAAGGCATGCACACCGGAAGAGCATGCGTTGTAACACCTATCTTTCGAATTGACACATGTAATCCATGAGAGAAACACATACCATTCTGGATTCACCTATAAATAGAGGAGAAAAACTCGAAAGAAGGACATGAAAGATTTGAAGAACATAGACTAGAATTGAAGAAACAAGAGTTGAAGAACGAAAAACAAGCATATATGGATCAAAGAATAAGAAACAAATATCAATTAAGAGGAAAACTTGAACAAATGTTTGTATAAATTAAGTCAGAAGATCCTAACACGAGAATACCCAACCCGCGTTCGTAAACAAGCTTGACGAACACAGTAAAAACGAAATTAATAAGACATCAATTTAAAGAAAAATCTGTTGTGATAAATCTCACATCAACAGTTGGCGCCGTCTGTGGGGACGGGAATTCTCTAACGCAGAAAGGATCGACATGGCAACTGACGAACATATCAGAGGAATAGTAACTGACGAACCTGTACAGCTAACCCACGAACATATCGGAGGAATAACTGACGAACCTGTGCAGCTAATAGAGGAGCACCCAAACGAACAGAACCAGCAGGATAATGAAGACTCGGCTACAAGAAACGATCGAATAGAACCAATTGAACAAAGGAACCTCCAAGCAATACTTCTACAAGGAGTTCTTGACGAACCCATGGACGTCCTGCAACTTCTCCAAACCATTCTAAGGAAGGCAAAAGAAGCAAATCACCGAACAAATGAAAAGTTGGATGAATTCCAGAACAAAATAATAGCACTTGAAGAAATGCGCGTTCGCACAAACTCAACGAGTGCAAAACAGTCTCCGCAACAAAGGACCCGACCAGAGAACTCTCCTAACCTTTGTGTTCACCATAACTTGTGAACAACGAACGTGCATAGACCACTAACAAACGCGCCTGAGGACCAAGTCAAAGATCTCGCATTTTAAGCATTGTCAGCTGAACCAGTGTGACACGCCTCTCAGTCTCTCAACCACCATGACGAACAGGCAGCTGCAATAAGAGCCATGAAGGAGGAAATAGAAAGGATGATTTCGCAGTTGCACAAGGCAACAAGCTCGGCCCCAGAAATTGATCGGATGCTAACAAAAACACAAAACACTCCTTTCACCAGGAGATTACTAGGAACTAAAGTTCAGCACAACGTAAAAATAAAATGCCCCACATACGATGGAAAGTCCGATCCTAGCCGATTCCTGACGGCATTCAGGATAACAATGGGAAGGGCTCAGTACACACAACAGGAATACGACGCCAGCTACTGTCAGATGTTTGCGGAAAGCCTCACCGGAGATGCTTTGGACTGGTTTGCGAAGCTAAAACCATATTCGATAGACAACTTTAAACAATTGTCCAAGATTTTCCTTAAGCATTACTCGATGTACATACGAAAGGCTACCACCAGCGCAGATTTGTACTCAGTATTTCAGAGAGCCGGAGAAACGTTACAATCATATTTGGAGCGATTCAAGGCAATAGTATCTCAAGTAACGGTTTCGGATGATGTTGCCATACCTGCTCTCCACAATGGCCTGTGTGAGAATTCAAACTTGAAGGACGATCTGCACATCAATGTCCCTAGGTCTTTGGAAGATGCACTCCACCGTACCACAAGATTCGCTGAAGTAGAAGATAGAAGGTCCCAATTCGGAAAAACGACAATCAATAAGCCGCCCCGAGCGCAGCATGATAATGAAGGTCAGGAATCACAGAGATCAAACAATAAAGGTTATAAAGAAAAGAAAACTAATACTTTCAATATCAACTCGCCACCGCATACTCTTGAACGCAAAGAGCAGAATTCAAGATGGAACAAGAAACCGGAAGCTAAAGATAAACAAGCCTACTGTGAATGTCATAAGCATTATGGTCATCCAACTTTGCAATGCTGGCAGCTACAGGGAATTCTTTTAGAAAGATATCACAAGGAAAATTCGACAACAACGAGGCACCATGAAGACAACGACTTGGGGTCTTCAAAAAATAACAATGAAAATACGAAGGAACCTGCTAGCACGGCAAAAACAAACGCGGTGGGACATAACAATTCAAAACGAACACGGGAGAATAATAAGGATAGGTTACCGTTGCCCCAGAATCGAGTAAACATGATAATGGGAGGACTCATCGCATGCAATGATTCAGTCCGTTCAATTAAAATTTACGAAAGGGCAGCCGGGATGAAGTGGAAGCATCAGAGTCAAATTAATGGAAATAGGCAAACCACTTGGACGCCCAATCAAGACTATGCTTCACACCACAAGATATGATCGGAATCTCCACACCGCACAACGATCCCCTAGTAATTGAACTCAGAATATCTGATTGTGATGTATCGAGGGTCTTGATCGATACTGGAAGCTCGGTAGACTTGATCTTCAAAGAAACCTTGGAGCAATAGTAAAACTGCCCGTCTTCCTCGGAGGAACAATCATGTGTGTAAAGTTTCTCATCATCGACAAACCCGCAATTTCCAACACAATACTGGAAACTCCGTGGATTTACACCATGAAAGCGGTGTTGTCCACTTATCACCAATGCCTAAAGTTCCCAACCAATGGAGGAATTTGCACTGTTAGAGGAAACCAGCAAATGGCTAGAACATGTTTCATCACCGAACATAAATTAAGGAACAAAGGGAGGACTTACATGATCACAAATCTCGACAACAAGCAGAAAGACATTGGCAGTACTCTTGAAAGAATTGAACAAATTAATATCGATCCTAAGGACAACGAATAATGCGTCGGGATAGGGTCCAAACTTTCGCCAGATATGAAAACCCAACTCATTAAATTTTTGCAACAGAACGCTTCAACCTTTGTCTGGACAACAAAAGATATGCCGGGAATCAGCACAGACATAATAACTCACGAGCTAAATAAGGATCCAACTTTCAAACCTGTGAAACAGAAAAAAAGAAAACTAGGACACGAACGGACACAAGCAGTGAACAAGGAAGTGGACCGCTTGATACAAGTAAGATCCATAATTGAAGTTCGGTACCCAGAATGGCTCTCCAACCCAGTGATCGTTAAAAAGAAGAATGGAAAATGGCGAATGTGCATAGATTTTAGTGATCTAAATAAAGCATGTCCTAAGGATAGCTTTCCTTTGCCACAAATAGATCAAATAGTCAAAGAAACATCTTGGGAATGAGCTATTATACTTCATGGACGCCTTTTCTGGTTATCATCAGATATGCATGCATCCTGAGGATCGAGAAAAAACTTTGTTTATTACCGTATGTGGAACTTTTTGTTATCGAGTGATGCCATTCGGCTTGAAAAATGCGGGTGCTACTTATCAACAATTGATCAACAAAATTTTTAAAGATCAAATAAGCAAGACCATGGAGGTATATATAGATGATATGTTAGTTAAGTCCGCGAGAGCTGAGAATCATTTGAAAGACCGAGAAACGTGTATCGACACATTAAACCAATACAGAATGAAGGTAAATCCAACAAAATGTACCTTCACAGTAAAAACAGGAGAATTCCTCGGGTATATCGTCACTAAACGGAGAATCGTGGCCAATCCAAAACAAATCAAAGCAATTATGGCTCATCAGGAGAATCGCAGCACTAAATCGATTTATCTCGCACTCCACAGACAAATGCCTCCCCTTTTATAAGTTTCTACGCAATAATAGAAAGTTTGAATGGAATGACGAGTGCGAGTCCGCCTTTTCAGAACTAAAAAATTACTTATCTACGCCTCTAATTTTGTCTAAACCAGAGGAAGGAGAGGTGTTACATATGTACACCTCGGTCTCCAGCAGCGCAGTCAGTGGAGTTTTGGTTCGAGAAGACAAGGGAGAACAAAAGCCTATATTTTACGTCAGCAAATCATTGAGCGACCCAGAAACAAGATATTCGGCCGCAGAAAAACTTGCTTTAGCAATTGTGACCTCGGCCCGAAAACTGAGACCATATTTTCAATCACACACTATAATAGTATTGATTAACCATCCCTTTCGAACTATCCTGGATAATCCTAACCAATCAGGAAGACTCACAAAATGGGCTATTGAATTAACTGAATACGACATAGAATACAAAGGAAGAACGAGCACAAAGTCTCAGGTATTAGCTGATTTTATGATCGAGCTATCTCCCAAAGTACAAACTGGCAAACATGAAGAAGGGAATTGGGCGCTATATGTAGATGGGGCATCATCTGCACATGGATCTGGAATCGGAATCCGATTAGTGTCACCAAAAGGAAGCATCATCGAACAATTGTTCAGGCTAATGTTCATGGTGTCCAATTATGAGGCCGAATACGAAGCACTTATAGCAGGACTACGACTAGCTCAATCACTAGGAGTACAAAGAATAGTAACTTACTGCGATTCAAAACTAATGACAAGTCAATTTAGTGGTGAATTCGATGCAAGGGACAAGCGTATGGATGCATACCTCAAAGTTGTACAAAGACTGGTCCAGAATTTTCCTGAATTCAGACTGGAGAAAATACCACAAAGCAAGAACACATCGGCCGACGCATTAGCGGCACTAGCATCAACTTCGGACGGAAGAAAATAAGCTTGAAGAGTATGCCCAAGAGTCTCCTTACGAAAAGGATCCAGTAGATTGGCGGACTGACATAAAACTTTACTTGGCTGATGGAACAACACCCGAGGATCGATGGGCAGCACGACGATTAAAGGCTCAAAGCGCTCACTACACGTTGCATAAATAACACCTTCTTCGAAGAAGTATTGATGGAACATTGCTTACTTGCACATATGGGAAAGAGAGTCTAACAGAGATGCAAGAAGTTCAACTAAGGGCAGGAGGAAACCACTCAGGGGGACGATCGTTAGCATTTAAAGTCAGACGATTAGGTTACTTCTGGCCTACGATGAATTCCGATTGCAAAAAATTTGCTTCTCAATGTGAAGCATGCCAGCGTCATGCGCCAATAATACATTCACCAGCTGAATTCCTTGTGTCCGCCACTGCACCTTACCCATTTATGAGATGGGCAATGGACATCATTGGGCCTCTTCCCCCAGCTCGAAACAAGTGCTTCATATTAGTCATGACAGATTATTTCACAAAATGGGTAGAGGCAGATTCTTACGCTAGGATTCAAGATTCAGATGTTCAGAAATTTGTCTGGAACAATATAATATGTCGTCATGGGTTGCCATACGAGATAGTAATCGATAACAGATCGTAGTTTGTGTCTAGCAAGGTTGACCAATTTTGCAATAATTGGAAAATACGTCTCAGCAAAGCAACACCGTGTTATCCGCAAGGAAATGGACAAGCCGAGGCGTCAAAAAAAATCATCCTAAACGGACTAAAGAAACGATTGGATGAGAAGAAAGGCAAGTGGGCTGACGAATTGGACGGAGTATTATGGTCATACAGGACAACTCCCAGAAGTACAACACGGAAAACCCCCTTCTCACTATCACACGGATCAGAGGCTCTAGCACCAGCTGAAGCAAACATTCCTACCTTGCGAAGGACAGAACTCCCTCAGCGCCAAAGGTTGAATAACGCAATGATCATGGACTCTCTAGATCAAATCAAGGAATGCTGAGACCACGCTCTCTTGAAGCTACAAAATTATCAACAGAAAGCAGCAAAGTATTACAACGCAAAGGTACAAGGACGCCACTTCACGGAAAGAGACCTAGTGCTATGAAAAGTTTACAAAACTACCGCAGAACTCAACACAGAAAAGCTTGGTGTTAACTGGGAAGGACCGTACATGGTGTCCAAAGTAGTCAAGCCAGGAGTTTATGAGTTGTTAAAGATAGACGGAACTCCGATACCGCGAAGCTGGAACACAATCAACTTAAGGTGTTACTATTAATAAATATATATCTATCTATAAACATATACATATATATATATAACTTTTGATGTAAAATATGTCGAACGAATGTAAGATCCTAAGAACTACGAACGACGTGATCCCATTCTAGAGGGTACGTAGGCAGCCGAATACGGTGCAACCACTTTTAAAAAAGAATATATATAATATATATAAGACGTATCTATACTGATGGTCGCTATTTCGAAATCTTAATAAATAACGAACCAACAGCAGAAAGTTGTATTTTCATTTGGAAGTATAGTTCAAACAAACGTTTGAGGACAAGACTCCGTGTGGCAAACAAAAGACTTGTTTTGTTTAAAGAACAAAAAATGTTTTAGGTGTAAATTATCTTGGGACAAAGCGAAGTTCCTACTGCAAAATTTCTTTTGGAAAGTGACACGTGGAGAACATGCAAAAAAAATCGGAAGTCATGTAGCTGCACAAAGGGACACGTGGATAGCATGCGGATATCCGACAATTCTTTATAAAGCAGGTCACCACAGTTGCCAAAGGGATATCGACAAAACAAAACTCAAACAAACACAAAAAAAGAGAGAAAGAAAAAGGAGCACGAAATCTCTTTGAAAGACCATGATAACAAAGCCACGAATACGGATTGGCTAAAGTTTGGAGCAACTACCGTATCCATTGGTCAGCATCATAAGCCAACCACGAATAGCCGAAGATTATATCTCGGAAATCTCATCAATGATGAACGTGCATGCAAAAAAAAGAACCTCTGTTTACTCAAGACAAGAAACGAGGAGCCCCTGCTTATTCAAGACACGGAAGCCTGTACAAAGGGAGCAAACTCAGTGGCGGAAGGGGTCCACTAACAAACGTTGGACCTTCGTCTCCTACATAGGGATCGAAGAATAAGAAATAAAAATCAATTAAGAAGAAAACTTGAACAAACGTTCGTATAAATTAAGTTAGAAGATCCTAACACATGCATACCCGACCCGCGTTCGTAAACAAGCTTGACGAACACAGGAAAAACAAAATTAATAAGACATCAATTTAAAGAAAAATCTGTTGTGCAAAATCTCGCATTAAAAGTGAGGAGATTACAAATCCGAAAGTCTTAGTGGGTAGGCTTGTTGCTAGAATGGAAAATTTTTTTGATCTTATGTCATGAGTCAAAAATATTGTGAGTCTCTGTCTGAAGTATCTTAGTAATGTGAGTTGTGTTGGGATTCATTTGTGCAGGTGAAGAATCTTAATTAAGTTGCACAGCTAGTAAACATGAATGAATTGCAACAAAGAATGTATCATGGGTTCGAATCTCATTTTCTCCGGCGCGGAAGTTAAACGGGCGGGTAAAATGAGAAGAGCACTACTTAGTGACTAGGAGTGGAGAGCCTGTTGCGCGTTTTTTTGTTTGACCGGCCTATCTTCTTTCTATATCTAAACTCAAATTTACATGGTTTAGTTGTGCAACTCAAGCGTAAGTTTTGTGTTTCACTAATTAATTTGAAGTGATTTATTTTCTTGATGATGATTAAATAGGATGTGATGCCTTTTCAGTTTTTCAAGCGTCAAGTAAGACATAATGATGATTAAAAGCACCTTCATCGGGAAGTTCTTAACATTTATTAAAATAAAAATAAATAAAAAAATAATTAAAAGTAAGAGAGATAATAAGAAGGATTCTTAAAGAAAATTCCAAGAAACCCTTTCAATTGCACATTACATTTTATACAATTAAAATTTAAATAAAAATTAAATTTTAATCAAAAATATTATTATTTTATTATTTAGAAATTCAACTTATCATCTCCAGCGATAGTGATGGAGATGGTCTAAATACACAAGCAACTCAATTAAAATGATTACTCCTTTGTACCTTTTCCTCTGCTATACACGTTTTATCCTAAATATTTTGTACAACTACTGAAATCTTAACACTTATTGTCTCTTGTTCTCTCATCTCCTTCTTCAAAGACAAAAAATTCTCTTTATTCTTCACTGTCGCTTCTCTCTACTATCCTGATTCTCTATATTACCAATCGGTAGATGGCAGGAGGATTTAACAATCAATAAATTTGTAACGAATTTGTAATCGATAATTTGCAATTTTTATAGTTTTTGGTTGTGCTAAGTGAATTAGAATTGGTTTTGTCTTTATAATCGGTTATCATTAGTAGTTTTGTCAGTTTTTATTTTAACTCGGATTATATCTGATTAGGTCGCGAAATTGGTAGGTTTCAAGTGGTTGAGTCTGTAATTCTGACAAGTTCTGTTTGGGCAAAGGAAAATTCCCCAAATATTTGCAGTTTAAATAAATGTTAAAGAAAATCGGAATGTAATGAGAGCACTTTAACCCATTTTCCTGGTTTTCTAGTTGTCTGATTTTTTAATCTTTTTAGTTTTACCAATGTCTTAATTACATTTATTTGATTGTACATATTTTAGTCCAAATGATTGGTGGTAAGTTCACTAAATGCATATATACATGCACAACAAAGGATCGAGTCACACCGCCTACAAAATTTTTGTAGGAATTTGACTAATGGCTCGATCTTTGTGGTCTATATTAATATTGCCTTTGACAAAAAAAATAAGTTAGGTAGTTTTACTAATTCCTAAATAATACATATTCTTTGCCATTAACATCATTATAAACAAAAACAAATATGAAGCGCTTCTGAGCATCAACAACAAAATAGCTCCCAAACCCTAGTCTTCATTGTCATTTCACGATTAGCTCTTTTTGACGAGCGGTGTCCCTCACCGTATCCGGAAAAGATGATGAGGCCTTTGCGTTTCCTCATTGGCTTTCGTTATGCAAGATCTCATGAAGGCGAGCTCAAATCTAGGGTTTTGATTCGTTATCTCCTCCCATAATGTGTGTTGATCAAGTGTTCTGGGACTTTTGGTGAGACTCGTCGGTCTTTCTCTCTTGTTAGGGCTTCTTGGGGGCGAGGTCCTATCAAATTGGATTTTGATTTTTGGTTTCATCTCGACTATGTTTCCTCGGTTCTCTCTTCTTTGTTGATGTCGCACGTGACAACCTTACTCACCCCTATATCTTTAATTTTCGTTTCTAGTTCAAATAAGAAGAGTTCCGGTGCTCTGTTTTCTGTTTTCAAATTAGTTAGGTTTTTCCTATGATTTAGCTAGTTTAAATTTCATAATCTTCTTTATAAGAGAAGACTCATTATTGTATTGGAGATAGTTTGCTTAATTGAAATTTCAGATATCATTTGCTATTGATTCCTCTTTCGATTGAAGGCTACAAATTCTCTAATATCAAGAGATGAACCTTAATCTTTGGGCATTCTTATAATCAACAAACTTCAAGTTTCTATACTATCTTTCTCCCCATCATATTGGTATCAGAGCCAAAACTATCATACCCTAATTATTTCATAAAGCTCTCACATTACTTAATTCCTCGTTGCCCATTTTTTTTGTTAGAACACGATACCTCCTCGTTGACCTTGTGGTGATGATTCACCTTTCGACTGGACAGAACTGAGACAAACACTGCTAGCGATGCAAGAGAACATACATACTACAATTGTTGATTTGTTACAGGAGATGACAGAAGCACTTGCAAGACGAAACCAACCTCGACGTGATTCACCGGCATGATCAGTTATTGATTCTGATAATGAAGATGTGAATCCTTTTGCAGCACCTAGTTCTCGAAGGGATAACAATATGGGAACTTCCGAGCGAGATTCACATAATTAGGAATCAAGTTTTAAGGTTGACATACCTGAGTTTCATGGAGGAGTTCCAAGAACTATTGGATTGGTTAGTAGCAGTAGAGGAGGTCTTCGAGTTTAAGCATGTTCCAGAGGACCGCAAAGTTGCTCTCGTCGCAACAAAATTTCGTGGGAAAACAGCATCATGGTGGTTACAGCTCAAAACGATAAGACTTCGCAATGGAAAAGATAAGATCAGAACATGGGAAAAACTCAAACGATGCCTCAAGGCAAGTTTCCTACATTACAACTTTGATCGTACGATGTACACAAGGCTCCAGAATTTATGGCAAGGTTTTCGCTCAGTTGATAATTACGCAAACAAATTCTCCTCACTCTTAACTCGTGTTGACTTGTATGACACAGAGATTCAATTGGTGTCACGCTTCATTGGTGGTTTAAGACCACAAATTCAGTCAGCTATATCTCAATTTGATCCGTGCACGGTTGCAGAAGCTCATCGTTGGGCAGTCGCCTTTGAACAGCAACAAAAGCCAATAACAAACACTTGGAGCCAAGCATCTCGCAGCAGATATCTCACAGGGACGCATGCGGACATTAGCGCAATGGCACAACATAACAAGGAGAACAAAGAAGTCTCCAAGGGTATATCAACGGAAGCAGGTTCAGGGCTACAACCTCAGCGTCAACAGCGACAAAACTTCATTCAATGTCTCTCTTATGGAGAACCGGGCCATAAACAAGCAAATTGTCCACATTCAACTCGTAGAGGATTGTTGACAGATGACATTACTTGGGAAACTAATGAGCTGTATGAACCTGAACAGGTTGAGACATCAAATGAGATTGTGGAGGAACATATCTATGGAGATACAGGTGTGAATCTTGTAATGCAGCACATCTTCCTCGCACCTACAAAAAGTGATGTTCATTGGCTGCACACAAACATTTTTCACTCCACTTGCACAATTTTTGGGAAGATATGTCGTTTAGTGATTGATTCTGAGAGTTCTTGCAACATTATTTCTTACGACGCCTGTGCAAAGCTAGGACTTCGAGCTAAGCTGCATCCAACACCATACAAGCTCGCGTGGCTCAACAAAACCACTGATATGAACATCTCTGAACGATGTATAGTTTCGTTTTTGATGGGTAATTTCTATAAGGATGCATTTTATTTCAAGATTGTTCTGATGGATGTGAGTTATCTCATTTTGGGACGGCTTTGGCAGTATGACCGTAATGTGGTACATAATGGCCGCAAAAACACTTATGAGTTTATGTTTGAGAACCGCAAGGTCGTGTTGTTCCCGTCGTCTCCGTACATGCTTGGTTCTTCCGCAACGACTACATTGCGAGCACCACAACTATTGAGTACACTCGTAGAGTGTGAAATAGAGCTGCGAGACATATATTTTGCTTGGCTAGTTCTTCCATAGACAATGCCAAAATCGGCAGCTCAAGAACATGTCATCCTAAGTGAGTTACAAGCAGTTCTGTGTGATTATGCATATGCATTTCCGGATGAGTTACCGTCTCAACTACCACCTCTACGTGACATACAACACCACATTGATCTCGTCCCAGGCTCAACACTTCATAATCGTCCTCACTATCGAATGAGTCCAAAGAAGCATGAAGAACTACACCAACAAGTCGAAGACCTGATCAAACGTGGTTATGTTCGCCAAAGCATGAGTCCAGCAGTAGTACCAGCTCTTCTCATCCCAAAGAAAGATGGTTCATGGCGTATGTGTGTTGACAGCAGGGCAATTAAAAAGATTACAATCCGGTACAGGTTTCCTATTCCAAGACTTGATGATTTATTGGACCAAGTTGGCGAATCCATGGTTTTCTCAAAGCTTGACCTTAAAAGCGGTTATCACCAAATCAGAATCAAGCTAGGAGATGAGTGGAAGACAGCTTTCAAGACTCGTGAAGGGTTGTTTGAGTGGCTGGTTATGCCTTTTGGCCTCTCTAATGCTCCCAACACTTTTATGCGAGTAATGAATCAAGTGTTGCGTCTATTCATTGGTCGCTTCGTCATTGTTTACTTTGATGATATACTCATTTTTAGTATGTCGATGATGGAACATGCTGACCACTTGCGACAGATTCTCTCTACGTTACGACATGAAATGTTCTATGTGGCAAAGCAAAAGTGTGAATTTTGTGTGGAGAAAGTTCTGTTTTTGGGTTATGTTGTGTTAAAAGATGGATTGGCAATGGATATATCGAAGGTCAATGCAATTCGAGAGTGGCCTACACCAAGTATAGTGGCGGATATTCGTAGTGAGCATCGTTTTATCGTCGCTTTGTTGCTCACTTTAGCATAATAACGACACCTTTGACAGAGTGCATGAAGTCTGATACATTCTTTTGGACTCCAGAAGCTGCCAAATCGTTTGAAACCATCAAAATGAAGCTCATTTGCAGCACCTATTCTTGCAGTACTGGATTTTGAGAAGACATTTGAACTTCACAGTGATGCTTCGAAGGTGGTTATTAGTGCAGTTCTGAGTCAAGACCACTGCCTGATTGCATTCTATAATGAGAAACTTACAGGTTCACGAAGTCGATATAGCACCTATGACATTGAGTATGCTGTTGTACAAGCTATCAAGCATTGGAAACACTACCTCTTTCACAAAGAGTTCATTCTCTACACTGATCATGATGCCTTAAAGCACCTCAATAGCCAAGTGAAAGTCTCTTCTTGCCATGCTTTGTGGATAGCCTCTTGAAACAATTTACGTTTGCAATTCGTCACCAATCTGGAAAACTTTACAAGGTTGCTGATGCCTTGAGTCGTAGAAATTGTTTGATGACAATATTACACACAACGGTTCCGGGTTTCTCGACTTTTGCAGACTTGTATGCTACAAACCATTTCTTAGATCCAATTCTCTACAACGACCAACTCGGGCTAAGATCTGAATATTTTCTCATTGATGGTTTTCTCTTTCGTGGTAATCAAATCTGTGTTCCCGCTTGTAGTTGGCGAGATAAGATCATTCAGGAATTACACAAAGAAAGCCATGTTGAACGAGATAGAACGTTACAGCTAGTTTTTGCTTCTTATTTTTGGCCTACGCTGCGTCGGGATGTAATGAGATTTGTTGAATGTTGTCGCACTTGCCAGCACAGAAAGGGTGGTGCATCTAATGCTGGTCTCTAATTACCTCTACCCATACCAACGTAGCCTTGGACAGATATTAGTATGGACTTCATCATGGGATTACCGCAAACTCAAAAGGGTAATGATTCAATCTTTGTGGTGGTGGATAGATTTTCCAAGACGGCTCACTTTGTGGCGTGTAAGAAAACAGTCGATGCGGTAATTGTTGCACAACTATACTTCCGAGAGATATATCGATTCCATGGCTTACCCACTTCAATTGTGTCGGATAGAGACACTAGATTCTTGAGTCACTTCTGGAGATCTCTATGGAAACTATTAGCGAAAAATTTGGATATGAGTACAGCATACCATCTTCAATCTGATGGCCAAACAGAAGTGACAAATCGGTCATTAGGCAACATGTTGCGTTGTTTTGTAGAAGTTAACATACGCTCTTGGGAATCACGTGTTCCACAAGCGGAATTTGAACACAACCACTCTATAAATCAAACAACGGGTCTGTCTCCTTTTCAAATTATTTACGGCCAAGTTCCTCGTGGTCCATTGGATTTGTCAACCGTACCACACCTACACGATATCATGGATCAGCTATTGAGTTCATCGAATGCATTCAGGGTATACACACACAAGCTGAAGCCACTTTGCAAGCTTCCACACAAAAGTACAAATCAGATGCCGACAAGCATAGATGTGAGCTTCTTTTTGATGTTGGTGACTTGGTCTGGGTCTACTTAACAAAGAGCAGAATATCTTTACATGAATACAACAAACTGAATTCAAAAAGGATTCGCGCAGTGAAGATCATAGATCGCATTAACCCAAACTCTTATAGAGTGGAGTTGCCAGCTGATGTTCGAACTTCCAATTTCTTCAACGTCAAACATCTTCGATGTTTTACCCCTGACGACAACGATTCGAATTCAGAGACGAATCCTTTTCTCACCCCTGGGGACCTAATGCAGCACGTGACAACCTTACTCACCCTTGTATCTTTACTTTTCATTTCTAGTTCAAATAAGAAAGAGTTCCGATGCTCTGTTTTCTGTTTTCAAATTAGTTAGGATTCTCCCTATGATTTAACTAGTTTAAATTTCATAATCTTCCTTATAAGTGAACACTCGTTATCGTATTGGAGATAGTTTTTCTTAATTGAAATTTTAGATAACGTTTGCTATTGATTTCTCTTTCGATTGAAGGCTACAATTTATTTAATCTCAAAAGAAGAACCTTAATCTTTGGGCATTCTTAGAATCAACAAACTTTAAGGTTTCTATACTATCTTTCTCCCCATTATTTGTCATACCATCTTGTGAGTTCCTCCTCAGCAACGGTGTTCAAGGTTTTAGGTAAGCCTTCAGGTTCATAGCTTAATGTTAGATGGCGACATTTGGTATGTGGTTCTTCCATTCTATCTACCATTTCATCTCTGTTGATAGTGTAACATGGCGCCAGGGTTGATCCACGAACCACACATGCATTGTCTCTCTCATGAGCTTTTCTTTGTTTTTGTTTGTTTTGAGCCATAAGAAACCCCTTTTGGCCTACTTTGGTGTGTGGTTTTTAGGGCTCATTAGTTACTTAATTTTTAGGTTACAATTATTTAACCATGTAGCTAATTAATTAATCCTAGATTTTAGACCAAAGTTGTTGATGAATCTTAATTAAAATTAAAAAGCCAATTCGATTGGTCAATCATGATTTGAAAAAGTTTGATTCACTTAAAGCTTTAGTTTTTCCTTTTTTTGTTTGGATTTGAATAAGGCACATGGTGCACAATGTAACTAAGGTTTCACACGAAAAACCCTATATATTTGTTTTAGTTGATCAATAATAAAATCAGAGAAAGACTAAAAAAACAAAAAAAAACCCTAGTAATTGTGCTAACGTGAGAGGATCAAGAAATCTAGCAATTGCTAAGTCTACCTCCCAGAGTTGGAAGCCTAATGAGACTGAAATTTGAGTTCTTGTTGGTAGACGACCCCTTAGATTTCTCAGATTGAAGGTCGAGCGTGCCTATCTCGTTGCCTCGCGACATCAGTCGATTATAGTTCAGGATATTGGTTAGGATAGTTGTCGATCCTCTGCGTTGTAGTTGTTTTTCTCGTTAGTTTAGAGTTTGTGACCTTTGTTCTTTCCGAAATTAGTCTTGTTAGGTTTAGTTTCTCGTTGGTTGCTGTCTGGACTTTAATGAAGTTTGTTCATTCTTTGAGTTCAGTCATTGCCTTTTTCAATTGCTCTATTTATCATTAGGTGAGGTTGTCTCCTATCTCTCGTCGAATTTGCACCAAGTTGGTTCTGCGAGCTGCAGTAGCTAGCTTCTTATGTAGGCTCGTTCTATTTCCTCTAGCCTTCCTTGAGGTGAAACATCTTATGTCCATCTTTGCTTTGTTTCTCCTTGTAGAATTTGGTACATGTTCTCCTTCTACCTTGTAAGCTAGGCTTTAATCAGTTTATCAAAGAGTATGGTTTTGATTGCATTCGATAGAATTGTGAGGGACAAATTGGTGTCTGCTTGGCCGGCATGTGTTTCTTGTTGGATGTCGACAAAGTTGTAGTCTTGAGGAAATATTGGTTCACTTGTCTTAAAGTTTGGAAATTCGTTTGGAGTCGCAAGTTTTAAATTCTCAGATGGTATATAGTGTTTGGCTCGGCTGACTTTTTATTGTCTCGTATGAGATTTTTAGAGCATCTCCAACATAGAGAAACCCAAAATGAGTATCTTAATATTTTAATAATGATATTTTAATCCAAAGTTTGTACACAATTATATTTTACTATTTTAAATAAAAATTGCAGCAATTAGAATAAAACAACATGTAAGAGGGGTTCTTAAATTTTTTTTATAGTTTCTTAAAGTTTCCAAATAAGAACCTCTTATGGTTTCTTAAATTTTTTCTCTCATAATTTTTTTAATATTTTAAAATTTTAAGAACCTTTTTAAGAGACCACCATTGAAAATGGTAGTTTTGTGTTTCTAGCGTTTTCACAACTGTTATTTTTTCACAACTGGTCTTAGTTATATTTTCACAACTGGTCTTAGTTATATTTTCACAACTTTTCTCTCTATCATTGTTTCCTTTTCTTTCACCTACTCTCTTGTTTGTACTCTATGGTGTATCACTTTCCAATTTCAATAAAAGCTTCGAAAAAGTAAACGTAAAACTATCATGCATAATTTATTATATTTTATGAAAATCTTAAATTTAATCAGATATTTTAATTTTATTTTATAAAAAATTCAGATAAAATAACAAACGTGGACCGTACGTCTTAATGATAATGCCAAGGTACTCGAGAAGATTAGCGAACATTCCTATGTCAAAATCAATGTATTGCAATACTCTACTACATACTATTTTTATTAATCAACACATTATGCTAAGTTGGGACTTTCTATATAATCCTTTAACAAAACCAAATCATCCTTTGTATAGCCAAAAATAAAAGAGGTTTCCCGTCATGTAACAAATAACTCTTTCATTACTATTATCTGTTTCGAACTTATTATAAATATATATAACACATTCAAAGATCAGAATGTTCGACGAATCAAAAACTATTAAATATATAGTTATATAGATATGATTAGATGTGTGTCATAGTCGACAAACAATAAAATAAAAAGAGTAGATAAATGTCATATATAGTTTTATCTAGAAACGTCAAAACTAGATATTTTCAAACCAAGTTTCTCGGAAGCTTCGTGTGCCGCCTTAATCACTTCCGTACACACTCTGACACTCATATATAAAGATTGAAACATTCTCTAAAAGCAGATTACTCATTTCACAAATATAACCAAACGGTTCGAAACTACCTTGATCTGACTAAAAACAGACACACAAATATCTATGGATTGTTCATTCATAAGCACAAACGATCTCCAAAGAATATTCGAGAAACTGGACAAGAACCAAGACGGGCTCGTGACCCTGGACGAACTCCATTGGATTCTTGAGAGACTCGGTTGGGCCGAACACACTCCCGATGAGCTTGAACTGATCGTTGGTAAACAAAGCCTCGATTTGGAAGAATTCCTTGGGTTCTACTACGACGCTGTTTAAACAACAAAGAAACGATTAACAGTAACGCTGTTGATGAAACGATTTTGAGGGCGTTTAATGTGTTCGATGTGAACGGAGATGGCTATATTTCGGCGGAGGAGCTACGGGATGTGTTGGAACGGCTAGGGTTCGAGGAGGAAGCAAAGTCGTGGGATTGTGGGACAATGATTCGAGTTCATGATAAGAATCTTGATGGTTTTGTTGACTTTGAAGAATTCAAGAACATGGTCTTACATGTTTAATGATGATATGTAACATGCGTGTCCATTTACGTGTTTGATGTTTTAATTATGTGTTAATAATGAATTAGTGATAAAGTAAATATGTAATCTGCTAAAAAAATATTTCATTTAGTATTGTGCTTGCTTGATATAATTGAATAGACCATCAATTGAACCTTGCATTGTGTATAGTTAATTGGAAACTTCTTGTGTTCTTTTTTTAAGTGTTCTCACAACTTTTCCTTATATCATCTACTTTGACTATTCTCACGGATACAAAATCTTTTATACATCTTTATATCAGGTGAAACATCTAAATTTGAAAAATTACTATTTCTGATTTTATATTAGCGGTAATCATCCTTGATCGAGCAGAACTTAGCATAAATAGTTTTAAATTTGACTCTGAAATTAAAGAGGAAGAGAGGACAATGATTCTGCTTAGTTTGAAGAACAAGGAGATCTAACAATGCAAGGACACCGAGTTCGATATTATTGCTCAAGTTTCATGTCTAGAAATTTCCTGTTTCTTTTTCAAAGGTCTTCACCTCTACTTATAAAGCATAGAGGCGGTTACAATTCCTTTAAAACATGAAAGATTACATTTTGTTTAGAATCTAAAGATTCTTACAAGATTTTTGGAAATTTTCTTTATCCGAAGAGAAAAATTTCCATTTTTCTTTTAATAATGTGTTGTCCGAGTTCTTGCCATTTTGATGAGTTGTCTAGAAGACATTTGTCCGAGGCGATAGTGACTTCCTGAGCTGGTTCTCGCCCAAATTGCCGAGTTCGGGACTTGAAGGATTTTGTCTATTAATTGTTATCGTGGACCAAAGTAGGATCTCGAATCCACCTCAAAAAATTATCCTCCCTAGACTCGGAAAGTTGACTTAGGGTTTCTGAGTTGGTAATAGTTAACTTACTTCTAGAATCTTCGGTCTACGTGTTAGCTTTTGAGTGAGTTACTTCGCGGCGTAACTGGCCAATTATTGTTTTACTGCTTTGTCACTTTGCTTCCGGTTAATTCTTATAAATACCGCTCATCTGTCATTTTACTTTTTACTTTCACTTCTCTTCTTCGAGTCTCAAAATCTTTTCCGCCTTTAAATCTTTCAGAACAGTCTTTTCAAATTCTCTTTCTTTGTTCAAAATCTTTTTCTTTCTATTGTGACGATAGGTACTGACAATTTTCAACTTCCTAACATTGTGGATGGCTTAAATGGCGCTATGGACAAGGCGAATATTCGCCAACCTGAAGAAGCTGTTAGGACGAGTGCTTCTCGTATGCCCTCTTCTGCTACAGCCAAGGCTACCACCTTGACCCTCACCAGGCCGAGTTCCGGTCGTGGTGACTCGCGACCTCAAAAGAGGTCAAGGACTGATACTCTGCGGATTGGGTCATACGTTGAGGCGTTTAGGATTCCTCCTTCTAGCACTCCAAGGAGGAGGCGGAGGAGAGGTGCTCACTTCCGTTTTACTCACAATCATACCAGTATGACGCCTACTTTGTCGTCTCATATTGAGTGTGCCGAGCTTATGCACCACATAAAGACTTTTTTAGATCTCCTTCCTTCCCCCGATCTGATGCAATACTAGGGTGAATATGAAGAGATAGCCTATGTTCTCTTCAAGGTTTGGATTAGTCTCGGCTCCAAGGTTAGCCTGTTCACTTGTTTATTATGTTTTTCTGACTGTCGGCTGCCTTGTTTTCTTCTTTTGGATAGCTTATCGCCCATTTGAACACCATCATGCTGGATCGGGAGAGATCTCAGGCTCAACCTGATGAGAGTCCTCGAAAGACTGCATATCTCGCTCGGTTAGCTGGACAATCTCATGTGGAGTTGGTAGAAGCTCGATCCCGATATTCTATAGTTGAGGAGGAGCTTGCCCGAGTTAGGACTAAGTTGAGGCAGGAGCAGGAGAATGTTCTGAAGCTAACGAAGTAAAACGCGTCACTTTCCGAGTCACTGGACTACATTGAAGTGGATTGGGGCAATGCTTTCAAGGCTGCCGAGAAGATGAATGATGCTTTGAACATGCTTTTTGTCCGAGTTGGACTCTATTAAGGAGAATTTTGACCTCCGACTTTGCGAGGCTTTGAAGTCCAAAAAGCTGAGGATATTCCAAGGCTTGAATGACCAATTCTACAACCATTTTGAAAGGATCGCCGGTCGCTTTAATGACTCTGACGCTAACTTGGATGCTTGCCTCTCGTATGCCCAGTTCTGTGGCTGGGATAATGTGCTTCACAGGGCTTCAGTATCCCTTTGGTGATCACCGATCACGTGAATGCCGAGTTGGACAACTTCAAGAAAATTGTCAATAGTGAAACTTTGACAGCGCTCCTTCCTCAGAACTTGGCCATCCCGGTTTTCAAATTTGGAGAGGCCTCCAATGCTCATGGTGATACTTGATTCACAGAAGCACATCGACTTTGCTTTGATCAGTGTCCAGCGACCTTTTGCTTTAGGTTGTATACCTATTTTGTAGTTATAGTTGATCTCTCATTTGCTGGATTTTGTAAAAACCTTTCCTATTTAAAAGATATGAAATGAACTCGGTTATTCGTCTTATTTCTAATGCTTTTGATCGCGGCGATTTCAGTAGTTGAAATAAATGAAATAATTAAAAACAACTACGTACGTTTTCAATATTATGTGAATTTAAACACTCAAACATAAAATATGAATGCTTTTAATCTAAAATCAAATAAGTGAAGTTCCAAGAAATCTATGCTGATGAAAGCGAGAACTAGCTTCTCAAATTTTTTGGGAGTAAACTTGTTATTTTGGCTTTTATAAGAGTTAGACTTGTAAGCTCTTTTTTTGTTAAGCCTAGATTTTACGACTCGGCATTTAAGATTGTTCGAAAGTTGAATCTCAAAGTTGCTTTCTGAGATCTAGATCTTAGGACTCTGTATTTGAATTTTGTTTTTAGCAAGGATTAGACCTTGTCATTTCTGTATAAAACTATATTTTGTGTTTGCAATAATAAATCATGGGTTTATGTACGAAACTATGTTTTGTATGTGAGAATAAATCTTGGCTTTCTGTACAAAATAATGTTTCGCCTTTTTAGAGAACTTGGTCTCGATTATATCTGTACAAAATAATATTTTGTCTTTGCGGGAATAAATCTCGACTTTCCGTACAAAACTATGTTTCATCTTTTTTGAGAACTAAATCTCAATTTTCTGCACAAAACTATGTTTTGTCTTTGTGAGAATAAATCCATACTTTTTGTACAAAACAATGTTTTGTCTTTTACTAAAACTCAGTCTCGACATAATTTTACAAGATTTTAAGACTTCGCCTAAAGTGAGAGTTAGATCTCGAATTGCTGAGAACTTGGGATCAGCTTTAGTGTGAGAATTGGATCTTGTAATAAGTTTAACGAGGGTAAGTTCAGCGAGATTTTAAGACATGGCTTTATTTGGAAATATATCATGGTTAAGCTTGGCAAGATTTAAAGACTCAGCTTTGCCTGGAAGTATATCATGATATTTCATTTCTTTTTTTGTGCTTGAGAGAGGGTGTCTTATAATAATTTTATTTAGTTTTAGCTGCACCTCAAAAGAATCAAGCCGAAACCTAGTTCTGATTACATACTTAGAGGATTAGAAAGGCATCAGTTGATGCATAGACATCGCCGAGTTGGTGCGACCTTAGTAGTAGTATCGCTTCAGGTTGAAGAGTTCTAGCTTCGCAGAACCATTTCTATATCCATTGTTGCGATTTTGTAAACGCCAGGTTTTATGACTTTAGAAACAATGTAAGGCCCTTCCCATTTAGCACCGATTTATCTTGCGTTTAGCTCAGCTGCATTCTCAAACACCTTACAAAGTACAAGATCACCTTTGGCGAATTGGCGTCCTCAAACTTTCTTGTTGTAATACTTAGCTGCTTGCTGCTAATAGTTCTGTATGCAGAGTAAGGCATCATTTTGTTGTTCTTCCAACTCGTCGATACTTATTTCCATTTATTGGCCTCTTTGTTTTCGGGAGAGTGATGACGATGAAAAGTTGGTATAGCGGCTGTGGAGGGAGCTAATGCTTTTATTCCGTGAGACAAGGAGAAAGGAGTCCGGCCTGTCAAGCATCTCAAAGTGGTTCGATGGGACCATACCACTCAATTTAACTCATCAGACCAGTTGCCTTTCTTTTCTTCAAAGCGCTTTTTGATGCCGTCTAGAATATGCTTGTTCGTTGCTTTGGCTTGTCTATTTGCTTGAGGATTTTGTGACGTAGAATTGCTAACTCAGATATTCCTCCTTACACAAATCGGTGAATTTTGCCGAGATGAACTGTGTTCTCAGTAACGATTTTAGAAGGCAAGTCGTGTCGCCATATAATATTCTTCCAGACAAACTTGACCATGTCTTTGTCCTTAATTTGAGAATAGGCTTTAGCTTCGATCTACTTGGAGCATAAATCACTTTCGACGAGATGAGAGTAAAGGTTCGAATATATCCATTCCCCACTGCATGAATGAATAGGACATTATTGAGGATGTTGACTCTTTGGTCAACGCTTGAATGATGTGTTTGTGGCTTTGAGATTTATCGCACTTTGTCGTATATTGCTGGCAATCTTGTGCCATTGTGGGCTAGAAGTACCCTAAAGTCCGGATCTTATGCACCAGTGACTGTCTGCTAGTGTGATTTCCTCCAACTCCATTGTGCATTTCTTGTATAACTTGTCTTGTCTCACCTCTGTGTATACAAGTAAGTAGATTACCATTCGTATTTCATTGGTACAACTTTCCATCAATTTGTGAATAGAAAGAACATTTAGCTTTGAGTCGGCGTGTTGTCCGTCTATCTTCTGGAGCTTCACCATCAATGATGTATGCGAGTATTAGTCTCTCTAGTTGATCTTTCTCTCGCCTGGTTGAGGAGGGTTGTTGACATCAGTTCCGGCTTCTCCTGCTATGTCGGCAGTTGCCGAGACAAGGGAAAAGTCTCCTTTTGGCAAATTGATACTTGGTCTATCTATACAATTTTCCACCAATTTGTTATAGAAAGTGCATAGCATTGAGTTGGCATGCTGTCCATCTATATTCTGGAGCTTTGCCGTAAATGATGTATGCATGTATTTCGTCTCTCCAGTTAATATTTCTCTTGCCTGGTTGAGGAGGGTTGTTGACATCCATGTCAGCTTCTCCTATTATTGGCAAGTTGATACTTTGTATATTTATACTCTTGACTCGAATGATTCTTCTTTGAATGGGATCAGTTGTTGACGCTAAATGTGCTAAGACATTGGTTGATACATTTCCAATGCGGGAGATCTTGTTAATTCTCAACTACAAATCCTTTGTCAGATCTTTAACGACTTTTAAGTATGCTTTTACTCGGCCGTTATTTGTATCGTTGCCGCCATCGAAATTGGTTGACGACTAAGTGCAAATAGCAGTAACACTCAATTCAGGTGGCTCTGATTTCCTTCACAAGTCAGATCCTTGCGATTATTGCTTCTTATTCAGCTTCGTTATTAGATGCTGGGAAAGCAAGTCAAAAGGACTGCTCCAATTCCTCCCAGTTGGACTTTCTAGCCGAATTCCTACTCTAGACCCATGGTGTGAAGACAATTCGTCGGCAAAGAGTTTCCAGACTTGAAAGGTTTTGTCCAGTTCCAACTCGGGAGACAACTCTATGAGGAAATCTGATAAGTGTGATTTTTAATGGTTTTAGAGTACTATTTTAGGTTGTTTTTGTATCCGTTTAGCTAGTTTCCCTTGCATTTAGGTCCATTTAGGTTAGTTTTGCACTTTTTGCATTTGCACTTGGAGTTTTGGAGTTTTCCTAGGTATTGGAGCAAAAAGAAGCCTAAAATGGAGCTAAAATATAAGAGCTAGCTGCTAAGGAGAAGAAGTCACTCAATACTCGGATCGCTACCTCGCGGTTCGCTGGCGAGGATCACTCAGTTTGCTAACAGAAAGAAGCCTCAGTCTCCCGCCTCAACTTATCCATCATGAGGGAAGGTAAACCTGAACCACTCGGATCACTTACTCAGCATTAACCAGCGAGGACAACAGCAAGATAACTCCTCAGTGTCCAAGCTCGCCAAGGACCAGCGAGGAGAAGATTTCTGG
>OVBA01003819.1:0-26129 GCA_900406435.1 Lepidium aucheri
GGTTGTGCTTGCTGCAGTATCTTGCTCGAAGAACCTAGAAACAGGTCCTTCTAAATGGGTTTGGTAGTTTCCAAATCGCCTTATTTCACTCTCTATAAGATTTTAAATAGCTAATATTTGCTATACTTGTTTCACTTTTTGATATTCAATTTCCAAATTTTTCAACAACATACCTACTAAAACGTCAAAATTTTAGTTTATCACAAATTATTTTAGTTTATTTCAATTTATTATACTTTTTATTTATTTTTATTTATTTGATTTGATTCTAATTTATATAATTTATTTCATTTTATCTTCAATTTAAAATAATTTATTTTAATTTATTTTCAATTTATTTTCAGTTGACAATAATTTATTATAATTTATTATAATTTATTTTAATTTATTATAATTTATTTCAATTTATTACAGTTTATTTTAATAAAATTTATTTGACCCTACACATGTCACGTTTTCAGCCATACACGTGTCAAGTTAACGGTTGACTGACGGAAATAACGGTCAACATTGATTTTGGCCGAAAAATGATAGTTCGTATATGAAATTTATAATTTTTATTAATAAACTTAGGTTTAAGTTTGATACACGAGTTCATGTATGAATTGGCACGACATCAAAAATTCATATAAATTTCGACCATTTTTCCATAAAATATTGTATAAATACAATGAACAAACGAAACAGCTTCCCTGTACTATATATATATATATATATATCTAATTAATTATTAGTTTTTTGTGTTTGTAAATAATAATTTTATCTACTTATTAATTATCATAAAGCAGGAGATACATTCATTTTGACCGTGTTATAAAATATAGGATAAAATTAACATAAGTTCATAACAATCCTTTAAAATTAACTAACCAACTAAGTCAATCTTATATATTAAAGCGAGAGACACTTTCATTTTAACCGTGTTATAAACTATAGAATAAAATTAACATAACTTTATAACAATCCCTTAAAATAGGCGTAAGATGAGTTTTGTTACATATTTTTGTATAAAAATTCAAAACTAAAAAATATTAATAGAAAAAATAAAATAAAATCTAATATTAATAAAAATATATCGGTAACAAATTTGGTTTTGGTTCGGATTTCCGGGTACATAAATTTAGGACCATTTTGGTATTTTTTCTGGTCCAGTTTCTCTACTTCGGTATTTTGGTTCTTTTGATTTAAGACTTATTCATATATTTTTACTTTTCGGATATTGTTAGGTTCAGTATAGGTTGAGTTTGGGTTCAAAGGTAGTTTTATATTAAAATTCAAAATTAAAAATAATAATAAAACAAAAACTCTAGAAAGCTAAAATTTGGTTTTTGATTTTTTTCGGTTCGTGTTCAGATTTTTGGGTATATAAATTTAGGATTCATTTGGGTATTTTGTCGGGTTCGATTCTTCTAATACATATCAATTTCGGTTTGAGTTATGGTTCTCTAAAACATCTCAAAAACAATATTCTAAAATATCGATACAGGTCTAACAACATAAATGAATAAGCTTTGAAAAATAATGAAATTCTGTGTTATAACACGAATATAACCCTAGTTAGTTATATAAGTCAATTTTGTGTAATCATTTAACTAATTAACTAACCAACTAACAGGATAATATTTTTAAATTACATATTAGGTAAGTTATATCTAGAATATAGGTATATACTTTGTGTTTAGGTAAATTCATCAAATATCGGATGGTTATGCGGCTGATGTTAGGGACTTCAGGGCAAAGATTTGGTGTCTAAAAAAAATCATATTAATAAAACTGCAATAAAAAAATAAAGTAATAGAGAAAAACTTGGTTTAATATTTCATATATATATATATATATATTGCTTTTGTGTGTTGTTGAAATGAAGCATAGAAGTGAAGCAAAAGTAAAGACCGCGATCCCAAAAGTATTACTTTTTGGTCCCACTTCGCTTTGTGTCCATTATCGATTTGATATTTGATATATAATATTATTAGTCTACACTTTTGTGATTTATATAAATTTGTTTGCAAAACTAATTATAATGATCTCTGGTTTCCATAAATTTTCTTACATACTTCGATCTCTTACTTTTTTAAATAGAATGTTGGTTGCGAAATGACAGAACCCAATCCAAAAAAGAAACAAAAAACGGAACCATGGTACCTAAATTTAATAAATACGTGTAGTACTAGAAGAAATTTATTCAAATGTAAAAAAAAAAAAAAACTGTAGAAATCTCTGCACATTTTTCATTCTAATTAATTCACCAGCCAGAGTCGTTTGTTTTACTTCAATAATTTTGACATATAGAAATAAAACTGCTTCTAGTTCACTAGTTAAGATTACTAGATATAACATGGTCAGAACTAGCTAAGTCATGAATACAGTTTCATAGATTAAATTTCTTAGTAGAGTACTATACTTACTATATTAATATAAGTTTAGGTCTGGATTGGTGAATGGTGACCTCTCATTGGACCACCTACCATTTAAGGAATATTAAATAAGAAAAAGTACTATTTATTTTCTTGTCATTTAGAATCCAAAATTAGACGTTACAATTAACCCACAAAATGGTCAATCCAATACTTTTCACATAGATCCTGCTGAAATTGCAAGTCACCATTATGAATAAATTTAATATAACTATTATTATAATTTTTGATTCTAGAAGAAGAATCTCCATGAATATCTATTAATACTATTTCTACTATTTATAATCAAAAGATATATATTGCTAAATATTCAGATGAGTGTATAAAACCTTCAAGACAACTAATTATACTATCCTATATACGCATGGGCCAAGGTGGCATAATTTTCTTTTAGAAAATCTAAAAATTTAGTTACCCTCTAAAAATTTCAGCCTTGTATGTATTATCGTATAACCTACAATGACCATCATGACACATTAAGTAATTAAGGCCTAATTAACTATGTTAAAATCTTTATATACTATAATGGAAACTAAAATGAACGGTCCAAGTCCAAGGCTTTTTTAATTTAGGGTTTAATAGAGAGAGAGGGAGAGAGTTTAGACATGATCTCGTGGTGTAAATCCATTTGATGAGAAGATAAATTAGTTGTGTTTCACAGCTTGTCCCATAACCCAAATTAATCATTACGAAAAGCCCTAAGTATTAAACCACGTGGGAAAGTTTGTTCCTTTTGTCAGTTTGTTGTCCCATAAGAAATACTTGTTACATGTGAAAACACAACCATGACAAAGATTCTACCATCCCCACTTTAATGTTTGGTTTGATCTTACATTTACCTAAATCAGTAATTGGTCTTGTTTTTTTAGGATTAGACTTTTAGATCCATCTACAGAACCTCATGATAGTTTGAAGTGCATTCGACAACACATTTTGAATTCTTTAAATGTAAAGTATTGCTATATACATGAACTAGTAATTTCACCGCATTGATTGATTTTGTTGTAAGTCCTATTTCAGTTTCTGGTAAAAAAGACATTTTACACTTGTTCTGATATGTTATCAAATGTTGATTTCTAGTTTGGAAAGATGACCAAGAAAAAACAATGTGAGACATATATAGAATGTTGAAAACAAAACTAAATGCTGATAATCTCCAAGTATAATTTAATGTACATATTTTGTTTTGTTTTTGTTATGAGGGTGTGTATAATATGTTAATTTAAATATATGAATCTTATTATATAAAATTTTGGTTTTCAAAAGTTAGTAAACAAGATTATTCTACGTGTCAAATTCAAGATTAAATTTTTTTTCTGTATTTCTATTTTATTAAAAAATAAAAACATTAAGTCAAATTTTCTTTAAACATTTGTTTCTGCCAAGAAGCATGTGACCAAATTGATTTGCTCCTGATCTAGTTAGGCACGAATTTGTGAGTTCGAATCCTGCCAGCTCCAGTTAGAGCATTTAGGCTATGAATCAGACTTTGTTGATCTATTGAATAATGTTAACAAAAAAACAATAAAAAAACATTTGTTTCTATCACAAAATATTTATCTTTATTTATAGTCCTTACTTCAAAAGTAATTTTAAATAATTATCTCTATTTAAAATTATGAAATTAAAAATAATCATAAATATCTATCTCTTACTAAGTAAAAAATGATATATATATATATATATGTGTGTGTATTTTTAAAAAATTTAAAAGAGAATTTATATAAACAAAACTGCAAATATTTATAATGCTAACAAAATATAATTATAATAGTAGTATCTATTAGTAAATATTGATCTCTATTTCTAATCCTAATCTAACAAATTTTAAATATGTATCTCATACTAATCATTAAAATGTGTAAGTAGTTTAAAAGTGCAAAATAAATACAATTAAGAAAAGAAAGATATTTCTAATTCAAGTAATTTTCATATATATATATATATATCACTATTACTAATAGTACTACAAACATAAAAAGTAATTTTAAATATTTTACTAACTTTAAAGTAAAAACAATTGTATATTTTAAAATAATACAATCAAAATAAATAAATAAATAAATAAACTAAATAGAATTGAAATGACAATATTAATCTTTAACAATAAGATATTTATCTCTAATACTAATACTATAGAATCTTATTATATAAAATTAGATTTCAAAAGGTAATAATCAGAAAGATTTTATCACCTTTCAAATCTGATGATTAGAAGTTTTTCTGTATTTATATTTTAGTATTGTTCATATGTCAAATCTAACAATCAAATTTTTTTCTGTAGTTATATTTTATTTTGAAAAAACAAAAACAAAATAAAATTTTAAAATCAAAATTTTTAAAATATTTTTTCTATCACAAAATATTTATCTCTATTTACAATCCTTACATATAAAGTAACTGTAAATAGTGATCTCTATTAATAATTATAAAATAAAAATAATCATAAATATTTATCTTTTACAAAGTATAAAATAAACAAATAGAATTTAGAAGAAATATAGTTTATATAAACAAAACTGAAAATATTTTTGATGCTATTAATATTTATTAGTAAATATTAATCTCTTCTAATACTAATCTAAAAATGATTAAATATGTATCTTACACTAATCTTTAAAAAAAAAATTTATAGTTTCTTTTTCTGGCAACAAATTCGTATTATTAGAGCATAATGTTTACATATTCCCGCAAGAAGTCTCGACAACATTCATACCATACTCAATTATGGGAAGTAGTTCTTATTGTCTTTGCTAAATGGTCAGCTTCAGCATTGAAACGCCTAGGTGTATGTAGGAAGCATATATTTTCATACATTGGCCGCCATTAATCTATTGTACGCTGGTAGTTTGCTAACCGTCGATTGGGCCTCTGGCCATTTAGTAAGTGATGTATGTCGAGATTATCTCCTTTCGAAAATAACATTTATGTACCCTAAACTCCATTTTGCTTGTATTGCCCAAATTAGAGTTGAAATTCTGTTTCCACAATGGATGTCCTTTGATGACTCTTACCATGACCCGCATAAATGAATTAACCTTGTTCATTCCAGAGAATCCAGCCTAACCCAGAAGTTGTTCCAGATGTTGTATATGATGCATCGTAATTACACTTCATCCAACCATGTTGTGGTGGACTCCATATGTTAGGCCCAGCATTTGTTGGGGGCAACTGAATGCTCAGTGAAGTTGTCGTCGTCCATTTGTGCGCCTATCAATTCATAGATATCTCGAGAGGCGCGTGTCATAGTTTCAGATGGTTCAATGTGAATGTTGTTATAAAGTAGATCATTTCGACTTTTTCATAGCCTCCATAATAACCAAATTGGCAGTAAACAGTAGTACCTATCTATACGGGTAGCCTCTACTATTACAATTATATGTTCTAATTTCCTTTCTATCGTGATAGTTGGATCAGTTAGTACCTGATGGGGTAATCCAGACAGTCGTCATGTAGCTTCAGATAAAGGACAAAGAAAGAGGGAATGGTTGGCTGTCTCGTTTGTGTGGCAGCAACGCAAACAATATGAGAAAGTTGGGATGTTTGTTCATTGTAAATTCTCTGCAAAGCCTAACGCCTTTGAAGCAAGCCGCCAGATAAAATGTCGTAGTTTAGGGGCAACCGGAATTCTCAAGATTCTTGTTGATAGCACTGGATGAGTAGATAAGTGTGGCATATGTGTCAGGTAATTCTCGGCACTAGAGGATGCGAGCAATAGCCACATTTTACTATGTAGTAACCATGATTGTTGTAGCTCCACATATATGCGTTCGGAGTACCATTTTGTGGAAGGTAAAATTTTCAAATATGAGGATGATCCTTTTTATCAATCATTTGTTCCAATTTTGTAATATCTCATTGTTCTGGTACATGATCTATTAGCTCACTAACCTTTGTAGAGGGATGATATGGGGGAAAAAGAAGTGCTGGACGTGGTGGAATAGTAGGCAGCCAATTATGATGAGCCATTTGAGTTATTAGGCTATCCCCCACATTAACTTGTAAGCCCTTGTTCAGCAATCTCATGACGAACAGACGACCAACCGTAAGATGGTTGCATATCTTTAGGTGCCATTAGTAAGTCCTGTATTGGGAAGTATCTGAAATTATATAGGTGATATAGTAATTAAGCTAGTTGGGCGGGTAATTAATTTTCAAGCTTGGTTAGCCAACAGAGCTTGGTTAAAAGCAGCCAAGTCACGTACTTAGTCAACCTGTCTGTTTAGGCTTTGTGATTTTTTTCCACGAAATCCAATGGGCTTAGTTGTAGATTATCCACCCCCACCAATAGTTAGCTACCAGTTTGTCAATCGTAAGTCAGGTGCTTCTTGGTAGTCGAAAATAGTTCATAGAATACACTGGAAGAGCATAAACTATAGATTTAATTAACGTCTCTTTCCCAATAACCTAGAGATATCGATTTTGCCATCCTTGCAACTTCTTTTGTACGCAATCTTAAATGTATTTGAACAAGGCATTTTTATTGCGTCCAAATTGTTCTCACAACCCTAAATATTTGCCTCCACCTCCAGTTTGGATAATTCCCACAATTAGTTTTATATGATCACGGATAACATTATACAATTAAAAAATATATATATAGTTTAAAAGTGAAAAATGAATACAATTAAGAAAAATAATAATCTTAATTCATACAAAAATTAATTTTCATATATATATATATATATACCAATATTACTAATACATGCCAAAATATAAAAATTAATTTTAAATATTTTACTTACTATAAAATAAAATAGAAAGAATACAATTAAAAAGGTACACTAAACAAAAATAAATACGGCTTTTAATTTTATTATTTATCTTTAATCATAATCCTAATAGAAGATAACTTTGATATATATCAATTTTTGATAGGGGAGATTGCAAAAATGCTCCTCAAAGGAGAATATTTTCATCAAAGGAAGATATTTTCATCACTGCCCACATTTTTTAGATATCTAAAAAATTACCCCTAATTATGGAAAATGACCAAATTACCCTTACGTTATTTTTTAATATATATTTCAAAAAAAATTTCCGCCAAATTTTTTTTCTGCCCAAAAAAATTTTTTTCCCACGAAAAAATATTCCCAACAAATTTTTTCCTATTTACAAAAAAAGTTTTCCGCCAACAATTTTTATAAGAGAGTTTATGAAATTTCTTATCAGAGAGCTTATAAAATTTATAAGGCCTTATAAGAGAGATTATAAAATTTATAAGAGAGGTAATAAAATTTATAAGGTTTTATGATAGAGTTTATAAAATTTATAAGGCTTTATAAGAGAGCTTATAAAATTTATAAGGCTTTATAAGAGAGCTTATAAAATTTATAAGGTGTTCATAAAAAATTAATAAGGTGTTTATAAAAATTTATAAAGTGCTTATAAAAATTTATAAGCTTTTATAAGGGAGCTTATAAAATTTATAAGGTGTTTATAAAAAATTATAAGATGTTTATAAAAATTTATAAGGTATTTATAAATATTTATAAGATGTTTATAAAAATTTTGTAAACCTTTATAGGTGAGATTATAAAAACTTTGGCGGTTTTTTTTTGGTGGGAAAAAATTTTTTTGCTGGAAATTTTTTTTTGTGACAAACAATATTTATAAATAAGTTTTTGAGGGTCTTTTCGTCATATTTTTATTAATGGAGGGGGTATTTTTAAAAAGAACAATTTCAAGGAGCATTTTTGGCAAAATGGTATACTAAAAAAGGTATTTATTAAAACTCCTCTTTTGGATATATATTTCTCAATTGTATATTAAAAATAATACAATCAAAAAAGTAAACTAAAAAGAAAATCAATATCAATTTTAATCTTTAACAATAAGATATTTATCTCTAATCATAATCCTAATAGAATATAATTTTTGATATATATATATATATTACTAAATATATTTATTACTTATATACATAATTTTAATTTTTAAAAAATTACGAATTTTAGTTGCTATATATACATAAACACATACATGATTTTATTACCACATAAACCTTACATATTTTTTAGCTATCTCAAACTTTTACAAAGATATTTCACTACTCTTTGAATCAAAAATATTTGTTACCTTATTAATTATGTTTCTCAAAATAAATGCAAAACAATAAAATAGTTAAAAATAAATGTATCATTACTTCATTTACTATTATATAAGTGTTGGCTTTCAAAGTTATTTTTAAACAAGATTGTTATACGTATCAAATCTAAAATCGAAATATTTTCTGTAATATACTTTGAACAATAAAATAGAAAGTACCAAATATAACATTTCATATCTACCATTTTTCAGAATTACCTTTTCTTACATATTTTTTTCAAAATATACCCCTTATCAAAACCAAAATTTTTCAAAAGTGATAATTATGCCCCTGCTATTTTTTTTCTTTTCTTCTTCTTCCCTAATTCTCTTTGCAACTTCTTCTCTAACGCGATTTTTAGATTCGATTTTGCGATTTTCATTTCATTTTTTTCTACTTGTTTGTGAATCATTGTTTTATCATCTAATCGATCGGATTCTTTTTCAACTTAACTAAATGAAAACGAAAATTAAAGCTGTGTCCAAAGAATTGGGATGTTGTTCACCAAAGTACAATTTCTCGATAAGCTTCGTGTTCTCCTTGCTAGGGAATCTGCCTTGTAGTTCAGAACACGCGGAAGCGACGATATTGAGATAATCTCAAAATCGAAAACGATTTTGAAGAAATCCTCGAGGTATGGGGAGAAAGGTGGCCACGTTGTGGGGTCTTCCACCATCTTTATCAATACCGAGCAATCAACCAGAAACTTTACTTCCACCAAATGAAGAGAACTAAGACATGTCATGGCCCATAAAAGAGCTTCGAGTTCTGCATGTAGAGGGGTTAAACTTTTGTGACAACATCTTACTCCCATATTTACTTCTCCATGAGCGCAAGGGTAGCAATACCAGGCTAAGCCTGTGTATTCTCCTGATGCTTTCCATGAGGCATCCACCATACATTTGTATCCTGAAAAATCGGCTTTAATCGTTAGGGGTCTAGAGATTGATCCACCCCTAGGGTGGGGCTGTTCACCTTCAGCCATAGTTTGTGTGGGTGTTTCCTGTTGAGCAGCCACCCAAGCCTCCGATTCTGCTTAAGCACTAGAGATCGATCGGAATTTTTGATCTTTGTGTTTTGATCTAATTTTTTCAAATCTGAGATTTATGATTTTGAGATTTTTGAATCTGAGATTTCTTGATCTTGTTTTTGTTATCTTAGATTCTGTTATTTTCCTGTGATTTTTGCTATCCATTAGGTAATTTTGATTCAATTTTGTATTTTCAATTTTCATAGTTTCATAGATTATTCTTTCTAATTTCTTGGTTTTATATTCTTAGTGTTCTTCATCGTTTCTTCTTTTGTTTGTTGATGTATGTAATTTATTAAGATTTATAAGCTATATTGTTAAAATTTATCAATTTTCTTGTAAAGTTTCAGATATCTTGTTTTTCATGTTTATTGTCTATACTTGGTTTTTGGATATTTTTCTTCATATACTATTCTATTCATATTTATAGAACTATTTATTAAAAATTGTAATTCTTATTGTTCTCATTTTCGATTATTTCCCTCACTCTTACTATTGTTCTTTTTATTTCAGCTCCTACGATCGAATTATATTGTATATCTGGAGTGTGGAATTTCTCAGACTCCTCTCTTTGGGAATTCAATTTTGATGTTGACAGGGAAGCTTCTCTTAGTATTTTTGATGAAGACATCAGTTTCCAAGACTTACTATCAATATTTATGAAAATTTTGGGCTCAAATCTTTTTCACATAGTGTCAAGCTTAATTATGTTCAACCTCCTCATACATTCTCTGCCCCAAAAGAGTTTCCTCCTTTGTTCATTAGGAACGATAGACTTTTGAGAACCTTCATTCAAAAGTTTTTTGAGTGCCAAAATCTGTTCAACTATGTATGTCAGTTGATGAGGTAGTTTTTTACTTGAACTTTTTCTTCCCTATGAGTTTGTGAAGTCATTTGTTTATTATGCATTTTGTTTCATAGGTACAAACAAACTATGATCTTGTGGTAGAGACAAGTTTCACATGAGATAGTGTTATATATTTTGGGTGAAATGAGGAGGTATGTGTTAAAACCGTTTTATCATTTTAATCCCCAGGCAGCTTTCTTGAGTTTGTGTCCTTAAATTTTTCTTTTTTTGCTTTTATTATGTTTCATAAGATAAATTATAGAACTTAATAAAATTTATATATTTATCTTAATTTTTTGTTTTCTGTCTGATATCTTTTTTTTTTTTGATAATGACTGTCTGATGTCTTGATCCTTGCTTTTTCATATTATGTTTTCTATCAAATAATTTTTTTAACTCAATAGTTTCTTACTAACACAGAAAAAGTGCATTTCCAAAACTTGGTGGAACTCACATTGATTTTAGTATTTCTGGTCCTTCTCATTCATCTTGTTCTTTAAATGAGGCATTTTTATCAAATAATTTGTATAACTGTTTATGTTGATATGTTGCTTATACTTATATCTTAAACTAAGTAAATTTTTTTCTCTTGTATATTGCAGTCACAAAGAGGTTCTACTGATCCCAAATACTCCAAGTAACAGGATTGATTCTATCCAAATCCATCAAACTATGAGTGAGATATTAGATTTTATTCTTGTTGATGTTGTTATTATTGTTTGACATTTAATAAGTTAAGTAATATTTATAAATTTGTGTACTCAACTAGCAGCTTTTTTGAATATTGTTCTTCAATTTTTTATCTAGTTTGGCTTATATAAAGTTTTACAAACGAGTTTATGAAACTTAACAAAATCTTTATGTTTTGTCGTTATTGTTTATGTCTATTGTCTGATATCTTGTTTTGATAAGCTTAATTTGTATAATATTATATAACCACTAAGTAGTTTTGTTGGTTCTGCTAATTCTTACTTGTTTTGCCTTTTATTAAATTTTATAAAGTAAATTTTTTTTCTCGTGAAATGGGAGCTATGCTCCCAATTTATTCAAATAAAACTATGAAAGTCATGAATTACAACTAATCAAACGAGAAGAAACCAACCCCTTTCTATCATCTAACACTACATGACGAACACCTACTGGTGCATAATCAAGAAAATGATATCTTAAAGGTAAAGTATACGCATAATTAACTAAATTATCAGCTAGACAATTATCGTTTCTGTACGTAAGAGAAATTTAGACATGTCAGTACTTTTTGAGAAAGTCATAGCACAAATATACTAGGTAAGAAAGGGGATGACATGCATTGATCCCCTTTGTAAGAAAACCCACCACTATTCAGAATCCACTTTAAACTCCAAGTGAGAAACTTTCTTGTCCCAAGCCAAAAATAAGTCATAGTAAACTCCTCAAAGTTCTGCTAGAAGAGTAGTACATATGCCAGTATTTAAGGTGAAACCACCTAAACATTGACCCTCCCGATCATGCAAAACACCATCGGTTGTAGCTAGCCCAGGGTTTCTCCGAGAGGCACCATTAATATTCAAGAAAACCCATTCTCCCATCAGAGGTATCCTAGTAATATTCCTAACAACCCGATATAACCAAGCATCCGAACTACGACATAGCTCGTTCACATTATGATTTGTTTTAGCCAAGTCCCTGAGAAATTTAACTATGTCCATGCCTTTACTATTTTCTCCAAAAATTTTATCTGCATATCCACTTCCATCCCCATAACACGGTCATAGCAAAATAATTTGACCATAGAGAATTATAATGCCACTTTCCATCCCTTAGGTTATCATACTACCATTCCAATAACGACCCAGACAAGAAGGAAGCTCTCTTATGTGGAGGTAAAAGGCGTTCCCATAAACCAATCATGGTCGAGCAATCTCTTAGAGCATGAAGTTTGGGTTCCTCCGCCCCTTTACATAATTGGCAAGTACAAGAAAGAGAAAGATGTCTTTAATTCCTTTCTTTATCGGTGAGGGTAACCTAATGACTTACCAACCAAAGGAAAATCCTAACACATTCGGTGACTTTGACACACCAGACCCTCTCAAACATACGTGACATATCAGGCCTAGTGGTACCACTTAGGTCAAGAAACAATAAGCCGAGGAGACTGAAAGCGTGCCATCTAGAGACCCTCTCCAAGTTAAGTGATCATGACCTCCTGTAACCACATCCAAAACATAATCCTTGATAATTAGGCGAACCTCTTCAGGTAAATAAGGGTCAACTATATCTTGGAGCCAGCCCAAATCTGACTGTCAAAAACTCGCAAGCCCAAGCATAAACAAATCTTTTGGTAACTCGGCTATCATCAAGCATGATAAAGGAGAATCTTAAAGCCATTTATCCGTTCAGAAACTAATATTCTTCCCATCTCACAAAATCCAACTTAGGCTCGGGATAACCACATGAATCAAACCGGTTTTGACATTATTCTAAGTAGAAGAGCAATTTCCTTTACAAGACAACCATGCAAGATCAGAGGAGTTAGGAACTTTGTATTTGGATTTCAAAACATTAGCCTATTGACTCGTTTTATCATTCAAAAAATGTCATCCAAATTTAAATAATAGCGCTATGTTCATAGCTCGAGATTGGCGAATACCAAGCCCACCATCACCTTTTCTTCGACACACCATTTTCAAGCTCTGTAGATGTATCTTCTGTTTATCCGAATCACCTCCCCAAAGGAGATCGCCTGAGATACGGTCCAGGCTCCTCAAAGTTGACTTTGGTATTAACGATGTACTCATTGAATGAATATGGATCGAAGCTAAAACCAAATTTATCAAAGTAACACGGCCAGCCAAGCTAAGGATTTTCCCTTTCCAACTTGCTAGTCTCAAAGACACCCATTCCAAAACAGAACAAAAAGTAGTCTTGCAAATCCTTTTCGGAAGGACAAGTATTTTCAAATACTTCCCTAGATTCTTCGTTGCCAAGATATCACTTGATAACAATATTTTACCCTATTTGTCAAATCATGTTACACTAAGATGTCAATGTAGTATAATAGGTGTCAATCCAAGTGGGAGTGTAACTAGCGATCAGAATATGATAGAGTATTCTAATTCAAGTCAAATCGATTCAATAGTTTGTTATCTAATCAACCTAAATAAGAAAATTAAACAACAGCAAACAAAAATAAAAAGCACCCAAACAAAACAGGGATCTATTTCTAAAAACTGAAAGCAACGGAACAAAATGCAGTAAAAACAAAGCAACAGAGCAAAGTGCAGTGGAAGCAAGGTATCGAAACAAAGTGCAGTGAAAACAAAGAATCAAGCAGTGTAAGGAACTAAGCAACGAATGAGAAAGAAGGGTTCTTAAGGGGCGGAGATCATGGACCAACTTCTCTCTTAAAGCTACTAAATCGCTTAACAAAACTCAAACAGAGTGAATCTCTAGACAATTAGTTTGTAATTACTAAATCCACTCTCGTGGGAATCAATCTCAGAAAATTTGTCGCAGGCCTTATTCTCATAAGCGTTTAACAACCTAACTGGCATGAAGCAAAAACTAAATCTAGCCTAAAAACACCTTAGACTATCAATCTCTTGAGCTAAGGATGTGAATTTCTGCAACAACTAAATCAGACAATTCACTACGCCCTTCGAGTACTAAATGTCTACAAATGGATTTCAATTGATCAGAAAATAAGCATTAATAACACTGGAAGAGATATATACTAATCTACTCTTAAGCGACTTTAAAGACTTAAAGATCCACACTAGTCTAATCCGTTCCTTAAAGAACCCTAACTAATCTACTCAGAAAGCATTAGTGAATCAATCAAAGTAAAAATTAAAGTGGGTGTCATAATAAATAAATTGAGAACAAAAATTAGAATCAAAACAAACTGAAATTGCATTAAAGGATCGTAAAACGAATGTAGAATTACAACAGCCAAAAGCTCAAAAAGGTTTCTTGCATAAGCGGTAAAAACTTAGATGTTTTCGTGATACTAAAGGGGTATTTATACTCATCCCCCGTTATACCTAAAAATATAGAAACAAAAAACAAAGCAAGGTAGTTGACCCGACTTCATGGGCCGAGTTGGATAATTGGGCCTATTGTGATATGAGGTTTGTCATGACTTGATTAGCTGACACCATCACGCCGTCCGAGTCGCCATGACGTCAGGTTGAAATCAAAGTGGGCCTGACTCCTAGTTGCAGTCCGAGTCGTAGTGATGCATTCCCTTCTCAAGTCCTGCTGGTTGTTTCCAAACTTTCCTGAAAACAACTCCAAATACAAAGTTTATGCTATGGAAATGTAACTTATGCGAATAAACTAAAAATGACTCGACCATGATGCAAATGCAACGAATATGTATGGAAAACAAACTAAAAACAATACCTAAAACTAGTTAATATGCGTGAATATCAACTCCTCCAAACTTAGATTTTGCTTGCCCTCACGCAAATACATAAAATAAGATGAAGAAGAGGTTGCAGACAAAGGGAATATCTTACCTCAAACAACAACTCATTAGACTGAAAATCATAATCCACAAGTGAACTTATGTACCTTCGGAGAAACCACAGTATACTCACATCTAAGCTTAGCATCCAATCCTAAGATTTCCTAGTACCTAAGTTGGACTCTAAAACACAGATTCAATCCCCTATTTCTAGTGGTGCGGGCCTCAGGAGAGACTATAGATTAATGAACATGAGATCTGACTTCCCTGAACTTAACAAGATTTACTCAATTAAACACTTCACCTTTTATTTGTTTGATTCAACTCAGCACTTATAAGGTTCTTCTTTGGTGTAAAAACTGGAATCAGAGGTTTGCTTCATGTCCTTTTTGGGGATCGACAAATGTGAGAAGGTTGCTCCAAATACTCTCTCGAGTTGGTTTACACAAGTGTGAAAGTCTATGGGTTTACGCACCCTTCCAACCGCTTTACCAAACTTTATGAGAGATTGGTAGGTGGATTTACAAAAATATGAGAGTCTACGGGTTTATGCACCCTCCCAGCTGCTTCATCCTGCCAAGATACACAAAGGTGTACTGGTTTACGCACACCCCTGGTTTCCTTTTTTGCAACCTCCTATCGCTTGACGTTTTGGGTTAACTCACATTGCAATATATTATGTTAAGCACAAGGAAGGAGAACATTCAATGCACCTCTAGGCCCTAATTTTGCAACTAAAGTTCAATTAGAGGGAATGGAATAAGTACAAGTTTCCTAGGTGAATGATCTACCCATCAGCTTTCGAAAGAGGAAAATCATAGCCCACAAAGTTCACTATGGTTACTATCTGACAACCTAACGAGAGTGCCTATCATTATCAAGATTGATTCCCAAACACATATGCAACTATGACTCAATTCTACATGCAGTGCAGCTAATTTTTTTTTCTATGCCTTATATGAATGCATAATTTATGATGAGAATCGAAAATAAGAACAAAGAAAAAATGACTAAATGTCCTCTAGAACCCTCCCTCAAACTTTAATCACACAGTCCCTTGTGTGTATAAAAGTTAGTGAAAGGCTCCTAGACATTCAGCAAACAAAAACAAATAGAAATGTGATGGTATATATAATGAAAGGGATGGAGTCGGTACCTCCGCGGAACCATGACCACCCTACTGGATCCATATCCATGCAATCGTCGTAGGGTTATTGTTGTTGTTGTTCTTGTGGGAAGTTGTAGTAGTAGAAGTCTGAAGTTGATCCCAGTGGGTCTAGAAAATTCATCTCCACATGTGGTTGGAAAGCTTGGGACTGAACTTCCCCTTCCTCTTGTTGTGGGTAGCGCTTGTACTTCTCCTCTGGAAAGTTTGACTCGATGGTCTTCTTTGGAGTGGTGGCTCAACACACGACTCCGACTACAATTCTTCAGTTCTTTCATCAATGTAATTGTAAACCGCACTACTAGGGTCAATAGCATGCTCGAGTTGCATATTCAAATTAAGATAAAAGTGAAAAGATTGTGGCGCTGCCTCGAGTTTTTGTTGGGACAGCATTGGTCTCTCTATATGTAGTGATGCACGGTGAGGTTGCTCTGATATAGAGCATCGTCTGACTTCCTGCATGGCTAACATAGACAGGTTGCTCTGCGAGATTTAAAACTAGTGTGAAGTTCTTGAACTGTGCTTCCAATGTTGTAACTCTTTTAGCAGTCCATTTACAAAATCGTTGAACTAGACTGAGGTTTTTATGAGCGAATTCCATGCTTTTGGTGTGTAATCTTCAAAATAAAAGCACTCTGGGGCTTTGTTGCCCAGCTATGTTGGTTCCTATCTCTGTCCCTGAGTTTGGTGTGGGTTTGCTTTCCCAAGAGGAGTTCTTCTAGAGGAATGAATGCGACGTTACCCTTCATGCCAAGTGAAGTATAATCCACATTTAGAAGTGCCATCTTCAATTCGTTTCCTGTGATCAGGTGAGGTAACTTGTACAACCAAGTCCTTCCATCCGGTGCTCGTGCTAAGAAACAAATTTACTGAAGTTACGTAGTGTCGATCCATGTCGGAGAAATTGGCTTCATTTTGAAAGGAACCTCACATGCTTCAAGTATTCTTGTTACGATCCCACCTATTCAAATGACTCCATTCATCTTATCTGTCAACCTCGACGCCCATCCTCTGTAGGTGGTGAACTATCTCATCACTGCCTTTGTAAATCCGACTCTGTTCATCTCTCCCTTGAACTTTCTTCCGTAGTTAGCAATGGTGTTAAGGACCAGGACGAGCTTTTCATCAATCATTTCTAGTTTGGACACGCACACATATCTTGACTCTTTTCTAGCAAAGCATGTGGCGGCGATCGCTTTATGCAAGTAACAAATAGCATGATTTTTAATGCTAGCGCTTTTGTTGTGTGAAGGATGATATGGTCTAGGACCTGCCATTACTTTCCATAGATATCAACCTCTACTCTGTTGAACTCAGCATAGTGTCCCGCACAAGTTTAGAGTTTGAAAAGCTCTTCGAACTGGGTTGTACTGAAAGAATATTTTCTGTTGTTGACTTCGAAGGTCAGTTCTTCGAATCCACCTATATTCATTAATCTTTGTTGTTTGCGAGAATACTCATTCAATGTGACTGATGCGAGAAACTGGATAATCTCCGATTTGTAAGATTCTTGAATATTAGACACATACTACGTTAATCCACACATCTGTCGCATAAGATTGACATCCTTAGCGATCCCAAACTTGACCACTATTGTGCGATCTATGTACCTTGTTCCTCCCATCGTCATCTGCTGAAATGCTTGGATAGCGTCCTTGTAGCTTACTTTCCGGGGTGCTCCATCACAGTCAAACTCATATCCACTGTCATCTCCCTCACCCAATCTTTCATATCCATCTAATATCTCCTCATCATCGGGTTCTATTTGAACTGCTTTGCCTTTACGGATCTCACCCAAACTCTGCATCTAAAGCAGAGTTGTCGTCGTCGACATTAATCAAAGAACACTTAGCCATAGAAAGTGTTAAACCTTGTTTTTGAAGAATAGCCACTACAGCTCTGCATATTCGCTCATGGTTGTGTAGTTGAGTCGCTCACGGTGGAGAGTGTGATGCGTAGTTGTTGTTGTGACATTGCGTGGGGTTGGCGGTAAATGCGGCTGTTGGACACAGGTTGCTTGATCGAGTCAGAATGGCAGCTCTTGCACTAGGAGGTGGTGCGTGTGGGTCGTGTCTATGGGACTCGGAGTTGTTGGTCAGTGATGTGTGTGATTTTTGATGGTTTTAGAGTCTTAATTTATGTTGTTTTGCATCTGTCTAGATAGATTTTCCATTTACTTAGGTCCTTTTAGGTGTGTTTTGCTTTCTTTGCATTTGCATTTGGAGTCTAGAGTTTTATCTAGGAAAAGAAGCAGAAAAGGAGCTAAAACTGGAGCTAAGGACAATTGGATCATCTGCTAGATCATGCAACCTCGGACCACTACCTCGTGGATCGCAAATCGAGGACTACCCAGAACGCTCAAGAAAAGATCCTCAGTCACCAACCTCAACCTATCTGCTATGAGGGAAGATCAATCTCTTCATCACAAGGATTACACTCGGACCATACTCAGTATCAACCCACGAGGACCAAGACACTAGGAGTTAAGGACAATTGGATCAGCTGCTAGGAGGAAAAGATCGTGCAAACTCGGATCGCTACCTCGTGGATCGCAAGGCGAGGACTGCTCGGAACGCTCAGGAAAAGATGCCTCAGTCGCCAGCCTCGACCTATCTGTCGCGAGGGAATATCAATCTATTATACTCGGACCTTTTACTGAGTCTCAAACCCCGAGGGCAAAGACAAGAACCACTCCTCGGTGCCCAAGCTTGCGCAAGGACTCCGAGGGCATGACTCCTGGTTGACCTACTTAGGTCGGTTTGACCATTAGGGTTACGCAAATGACCCTATAAATACCCTCCAATCACTCTCTTATCATTTTATCTGATGTTTTAGCTGAAAAACTCTCTCTATTTTTTATTATTGCTTTCATTTATGCTTGTTTAAGGTACTCTTTATGTTTATGCTTTTAATGGAATGAATCAAGTTTGAACTTCATCTTTACTTTCTGCTTTTTATTTTTATGTGCTTCATGTTTATGCAAGTGAAATCTCCCTCATTCCTCCGCTCTCAACCCATGAGGCCTGAGTAGATCCTTGTGGATCTCGAGGATAGGGATATTGGAGGTAAATCCACTGATTCCCTCGCCGTGCGAACCATGATCTAACTCTGATCTCTTCTCACATGACTAGGCTTAATGTTGATCTCTCCTTGATGAAGAGAGATCTGATTTGGGCCGTGACCTAAGGCTAGCGCCGAAGGAATCGAAGACCAAGTACCATGTGAGTGATGGTTTGATCCACCGAAGAGATATCTAGTATGTGGGTTGGCCATTAGATGTATTGGGCTAAACTTAAAGCTTCTGATTCGGTATGATCGCGGCTAGGGCCGTAATGGATCATCCGATTTGATTAGGGATCTTTACCGTGAGAACGGGCTGATCTAGCCTCATCCCGGTATAGGGATCGCTCAATGTAGTACGGCGATTTTGGATCGGGGAGTTTACCGCCGATCAACCCTCCCTATCCTTTAGATCTATGCTTTTAATCGTATTTCCATCTATTGCAATTGTTATACTCTGTTTTGAATTTTTAAATTCTGTTTGTATTTTGTCTTTTAGCTTATTTTGTCCTATTATCTAGATTGCAAGCTTACTTGATATATAGCTTATCTTTGTGATAGATTGATAGGTTGCTTGAACTAAGGTCTAGTAGTAGATAGGTTGCTTACAAGCATCTCTGAGTATTTGGTTCGACAATTCCCATCTACTTACTACTATGCTCAATTGATTTGATCTTAGGACACAAAAATCCTTCTATCAAATTGGCACCGTTGCCAAATCAGTTTTGCTTATTTCAATTTATAATTTGCTAGTCTTAGGATCAGGTTTAGTGTTATTACTATTATCACTTGTCTGTGTTTCACTCAGCTTGGATCTATAGGGACCAAGCTTCCATTGTATTGACAAGTCGTTGTTTCTGTCCTTGCAGGCCTCGCAGGTAACCCTCGCCATCAAACGAGAGAATACCAGAATGCAACAACGGCAAACAGATCTGGACAACACCACGCTGGGAACGATTACAGATGGAACACCTCCGTTGGTCAATGAGGCTGCCCACCAGGCACGAGCACATAACCCAGCTCGTCGCTCTCGCTGTATTGGTGCGAGCGATGCCCCGAGTACACACATGATACAGAACGGGATCCAACCACCGGCGATCCAGAATAATAACTTTGAGATCAAGAGTGGATTGATCTCGATGGTCCAGAATAACAAATTCCATGGCCTACCCTCGGAGGACCCCCTCAACCATCTCGACGAGTTCGAGAGATTATGCTCGCTCACTCGCATCAATGGAGTGAGTGAAGATACGCTGAAGCGCAGGCTCTTTCCCTTCTCTCTAGTGGATAGAGCACATCAGTGAGAAAAACACATTCCCACTGGATCAATCACAACTTGGCTGGAGTGCAAGCACATGTTCCTTACCAAGTTTTTCTCCAACTCACGGACAGCAAAGCTTCGGAACAACATATCCAACTTTGTCCAGCAGACCAGCGAGTCATTGGCCGAGGCATGGGACAGATACAACTCCTATCAAGCTTAATGTCCTCATCACGGCTTCAGGGAGGATACAATCCTCAGCAACTTCTACCGAGGAGTTCACCCGAGGATACGAATGTTGTTGGATACCGTAAGTCACAGGAGCTTTCTACAGCAGGAAATCAACAAGGGAAGAGCCTTAATAGAAAACCTCGCCCTGGCCGATGGTCAGTATGGCGAGGAGTATGACCGAGCTGTCAGGGAAACCTTAGAATCCAATACTTCTGCACGAAAGGAGTTGAAGCAACTTCATGAGAAGCTGGATAAGTTGCTCATGGTGCACACCAAACCGGTCAACCTTGTGGAAGAGAAGATGGTACAAGAAGGTGAAGCTGAGCAATTGGAGGAGATTTGTTTTGTTCAAAATCAAAGTAGATCTAAGCTGTGGGTCAATTACAAACAGAACCCCAACTTGAGGACCAAAGCACGAATGTAGCTAATCCTCAGGATCAAGTGTATCCACCAAAAAAACGAGCTTGGATACCCAAGGAACAATGGCAGCAGAGCCTTAAGCCAGCACCAGCTCCAACACAACCTCCAACAACAAAAGAAGAGCAGCCGTACGTGATGAATATGCTCCAACAAATTTTGCAAAGCTAAACCGCACACCAAGCAGAGATGACCACTAAGTTTGGCGAGGTACATAGCCAAATTGATACAAGCTATAGTGACCTTAACTGCAAGTTTGAAACCCTCAATGCACGGCTGAAGTATGTGGAAAGTAATCAAGCATCATCATCTACTAAGACTACCGGTCAGCTACCCGGAAAAGCCGTTCAAAACCCAAAAGAGTATACGGCTCAATCAATCACTCTCAGAACCAGAAAGGTGCTCCCATCATTGGTTGGACAGAAGGAAAACGCTGAGGACATCGTTATTCAAGCTGGGGGCAGAACAATCCAAGACCAAAGCTGGATGTGTACAACTTGGAGACACACCTCGCAGGCCTGAGCCGCGAGGAGAGGGTAAGGATGATCTGACTACTTGGAAAACTGCACAACTCAAGGAGAACCCTCGCCTGCCTGTGCAGCGAGGAGAAGAACCAGACCTTCCCAAATTGAATTTGACAGAAGGAGTTAAATCAGTGGATGCAACCAAAGCCAAAGCACCTTTCCCTTCACGATTAAAGAAGAACCAAGCGGAAAAACAGAAGGTCCTTTTTGATAAGCAAATGAGCGGTATAGAGCTATCTTAGATGCTTTTGCTTTAATTCCGCAATACAAGAAATTTTTGAAGGAGTCACTTAAGGAACGAGAGGAGGAATGTATGGCTGTTGGGATCCGATCATCTGGATCGGTATTGATACCGGTTCTTCCACATCAAAGGAAAATGTTCATTGCGGAAAAATTGGGTGATCCGGGAAGCTTCACACTTCCATGTGCAGTAGGGCACCTTACATTCATCAACTTCTTGTGTGGTCTTGGAGCATCCATCAGCTTGATCCCATTAATCACTGCACAAAAGTTGGGGTACTCAAACTTCAAGGATTGCAAAATTTCTTTGGTCCTCGCAGACAGAACAACAAAGAAGCCGAGGGGATTGCTCGAGGATGTACCAGTAAATGTTGGAAGTGTGCTGGTTCATACTGATTTTGTGGTATTAGAGATGGATGAAGAACCTACTGATCCACTACTGCTGGGTAGACCTTTCTTAGCATCAGTGGGAGCTTTGATTGATGTGCGGAATAAGACCATTGAACTAAAGGTCGAAGAAGGGGTTGGTATGATGTTTGACTTAAAAGAAGGAAGAAAGAAGCCTACGATCGATGGGCAATGCTTTGAGATTGAAGAAACAATAGAGGGGATAGACGAGGATGCGAACAAGGGAGCTCTGGTTCCCTTTGCAAACCCATACTGAGAGGTGTATGAAGAGTCGAGCTTGTGACTCTAAACAAGCCCACTTGGGAGGGAATCCCATGTCTAACCTTTACTTTTGAAAACTCTTTTTGATTTTGTTTAAAATTAATTTAGCTTTGTTTAAATTTTAAGAATAATATTTGCTAGTTTATTGTTGTTATTATTGGGTCTTTGGAATTTTGATCTCAGGTTCAAGGAGCCTTGGCTACACTCTTGGCAAAATTTGAGGAAGTAATACACTCATTAAGCCAAGAAAGAGTAAGCCTCGCACCTAACCTTCGGAGGCAACAGAACAAGGAGTGGGAAAATTTGACAAAGAACCTGAACCCCTCATGACATGAGGCCGAGGAAGGTGTGCGAGTAGTATTCACATTGCCTTGAACACCACTCATGGACCTACTTGCACACCTCAGTATCCTTTTATATAGAGAGTTCTAGTCAAATACATCTCAGTATGATGGATATGGACTCATTATTCAGAGAAAACATTGAGCTTAATGGCCTAAAATGCCTTAATTTGAGTCTATCTTGATATTTTGGCTAACTCTTGTGGTGTTTTAGATATTACTACAAACAGGGGGCTAATCAGGACTCAAGATAGTCAGAGGGAAGCAAAAAGAGTAGTTCAAGCTTGGGTTTCTCTGAATGAGAAGTCATGCCTGGATGTATGCGGCGAGGAAGGTTGAGCGAGGATTTTTGCTGATGAGCACAAAAGGACAAAACTTTATTTGGTTCCATCTCATCAAGTGGGGGGCCACGAACCAACAATTTTTTGCTAAAATCTAGGGATGGTCAAGTCAAGGTTGGACTGATCCAAGGGCTGAAATCGGTCAAAGATTCAAAATTCAAAATGGACGGACCGGATCATGCCAAAATCAAGGGCGAATGGAGAGGAATTCAGGAACCGCGGTTTTCTCCCTTATCAACCTGAAATTGTCTCCTTCACACTCCCAAGATTGTCTCTTCCTCACCCACAGTCCTCGCCTATAAGAAGAACCCAACCCTCATCATCTTCATCATTCACTTTCAACCACTGAAGCGAACAAACTCTCTCTTTCTCCGAGTTAATTTCTATCACCAAGTTACTCTCTCTCATCACTGGCAAATTACTCTCTCTCTCTCTCTCATTCAAGTTCGAGTTTTCTGATCAATCCTTGTCAAGAATGTTTTCCGGTGACAAAAGAAAGATGAAGGAATTTAGGAGCAAGTTCATGAACGATGCAAGACGAGCTGGAAGAAGAGAGACAGCGGCGGGGCTGGAAGACTCACCACCAATCCGCCATGAAAACAGGCCTCGCCGATTCATCGTCCAATCGGATGATGAGGAGCCAGGGGTACAAACAAGAATTGAAATTCTAATAAGGGAATTGGCGAGAAGATCGGCAACTAAGCCAATGGACTAGTAATACGTTCGCGGTGAAGGTAGCTCAGCTCAGGAGAAGAGGAATGGCAATAAGATAGCCTCTCCGTTAAGCAGCAAGGACAGTTATGAGGACAGTGCATATGTTCAGCCCTCGCCAATGGAGGTTGAGTACGAGAGCAAGGAGCGTGAGACGGAGAAGAAGACCGAGAAGAAGGGGAAAAACACGAGGTACCGCCAAGCCATTGAGGATCTAAAGAAGAGCGGTTACTCAGAGAAAGAGGCCAGGAAAGCCTACGAGGAGCGGAAAGCAGAGAAGAAAAAGAAGTCTACAAAGGAGGATGATGAATCCGACAAGGCATATGCGACTTTGAAGTCAATGGAGATTAAAGGTACATACTTTCCACATTCTGGAACCATGAGGAAATTGGGAATCACTGAGGATGTGGATAGGGTGTTTAGTTCGCTTCGAATTAAGGTTTGCATGTATAGTGTGGCGAGTTCTTACATTGAGGAGACATTGCAATTCCTCGCCACTGTGGACCTCATTATCTACACAAAGTCCAAGACAGCAAGGATTAAGAAGAATGAACCTGGATACATAACATTCAGCGTGTACGACAAACTATACGCAGTGGCGTTAAGGGAGTTGGAAATGATTTTTCGTTTTTAAGCCGTAGAAGTGGTATATCCGGACATCGACGAGAAAGATACCGACGAGGTATGGAAGATGTTGTCGGGTGCTAGTGAGTATGATTCATCTCAAAGCAAAAGAAGCTGGATCCGCAACCCAGCCATAAATTACGTGAGGAGAGCCATAGCCAACGTGATTTTTTCTAGACCCTCCACCTCGCCAATCAACCTCGGGGAAATGTATATGATGGTTATGGCGATAAAGGAGATTGTTGGTTCTACTCCAAGCGGGCGGCATATTGATGGGGATGAAGGGAACTCCGGGATGTTGTTCGCATTGGCAAAACACCTCACCACATACCGTGCACGAGCTATGACGCAAATGGGGAGAAAATCCGGGAAGCCAAAGCACATTTACATTGGTGGAGTGGTTGTTCAGGTACTAGAAGCAAAGGGAGTACCTTTGAATACTGAAGAGTACAATTGGGCCCTGCCCCAATTTATGGACATGCGGTATCTTCAAGGAGCTGCCTCATTGCAAAGGGGGAGGTTGAAGGGTGAGCTGTGTACAAGTTTGATCACCCAGCAAAAAAGGACGCCATAATACTTCTCCCTTGCCCAGCATATACCAGACTGAACACTATGGAGAATGTGATTTTCACCCCACCGCTCGAGGCACTACTCGGCGAAAACCAGCAAGGTCAACAAGCTCAGCAGGTAGAGGAGGAGGTAGTCGACGAAGAAGTTGATCCTGAATCCTACTTTTTCGAGGAGTTCACTGAGAGGAATCAAGGGACAGCAAGCAAGGAAGCCCACCAGCGGATTGGAAAGCTCCAAAAGTTTGGGAAGTGGCTGCTCAAGAAGGTGAAAGGCCTGACAAAGGAAAAGGAGGAGTGGGTGAGCAAGCGCAAGAGGATGTGGAGAGCAATTGATGGATTGGAGTCCTCACTCAGAAGAACAGAACCCCAGCCTCGCACACATGACTCACCACCACCAGTGAGGAGGCACTCAACTTCAGCAGGTCCAAGCTCACACAGAGAGCAAGAAGAGCAACCGCGACGCTAATCAATGGACACAACGCAGGTTTACAAGAGATACGGGAAAAAGGACAAGAAACACCAAGAGAAAACGCCTCAGGAAGGTCCTTCGCATGCATCCCTCGCCGACCATGACTGCGAGGAGTACTTGAACTGGCAGCAGCACATCGCACCATGTGAAGGAATAGCTCGAAGAGGGTACCCAAACCCTCACAGCTACACTCTCGAGGACATGAATGCCTTGACTGCTCACTTGTTCGACTTTTAGGTACCAAACGCCAACCCTTTTTACATATATTTTTATTTTTATTTGATTGTCATCTTTGTTTATCTAGACAACTCTCTCCGACTTCTATACACACGAGGGACTGCGTGATTTAAGTTTGGGGGAGGGGTCTAGAGTGCTCTCACAATGTTTCTTGTGATCTTATTTTTTATTTCGCATGCATTTGTTTAGGTTGTAAAAATCCGGTTAGATTTTTCTTTGTGCATTTGATTGTTGCATTTCATGGCACTTAAGGCATAGAAAAACCATAAAAACTTGAAATAGTTTGAAAATGAAACCTAAAAATAGAGTGATTATGTAGTTGCATCCACTTAGACTAGTTTTAGGTTGCATTCACGTAGGACTCATGCATCTGAACTTGTTATGTGGGACTGATCTTGATGATGGGCAAATCTTGATAAGTTAAGCTAAGTAACCATTGTA
>OVBA01003820.1:0-26124 GCA_900406435.1 Lepidium aucheri
TTCTATCGATAATGTATAACACAGCAAAATCAAACAAATCTTAAAACCTAATAGATACAGGGTCAAAACGCTAAATAAATACGGGTATAAAATTTAAATTATAAACGAGTTTAAAACATAAATGAATATAAGTCAAAACATAATTAACACGAGTCAAAAAAATTAATATGTAAAATTGTAATACATCAAAACTTAAGTAAACATAAATAAAAAATATATTTCGTGTACAAGAGATATTGGTGATCAGTATAAATTTATTTTTAATATCAAATATATATATATCTAATTAAGTAATAAATAAATTTACACATACAAATCAAACCATAAATAAATAAATAAAACAAACATATATTATATAACCCGTGCATAGCACGGGACATCATCTAGTCATTATAATATAAGTATATATACTACACATTTCAATGAAACCACATATCGTATTTCAATATTTCAAGATTAAACCACGTATATAAATGAAACCATATATTAAATTTCAAGATTAATATATGTATAATACGACTTTGTCGATGCATTCAAATATATAAATCAATACATATTAAAAATAAATAAAAAATATTTAATTCAAATAAATATAAGTAGCTCTGTATACGTAGAAAATTCATTAAAATTTAATCCCGTGCAATCGCACAGAATATCATCTAATTGTATTGGAAAAAAAAAATTGAAAAGCCATAGACTATATTGATGGGCTTGTGGATCCGTACAATTAATTAAGAAGAGCCCATGCAAAACAATTTCATGTATTTTTTTTTCTTTCTTATTTCGATCGTAAAGTTCTTTTTTGGGTGTAATGTTTGATACATTCTTTCCAACTCATCTCCACGTTGCTCATCTCAAGGCTCTTTTTTCACCAAACATCTTTACAGATACAAAGTTATCGATTTTTAATAATTTGGATAAGATGTTTCATGAGAAAGTAAATTCTTGGATTTTTGGTGTTTAAAGAGACAAAGTGCTATGAATTTTGTTTTGTATCTTCTACTCAAGCTCGGCCAATCACACACTTTATTTTGTTACAATATTTATCATATATTAAGACAACTTGAACCATATAGACAGAAAACTGAAGTATAACTAAATTTAAGGGTCAATAAAACCAAAAAAAAAGAAAAAGATCAAAAGTCAAAATATACGTAAAATAAGAAAGGAAAGAGTTTTTTTTTTTGGAAATAAAATATTAAGACACACAAACCAACATTTATGCCTTTGTGATCATATTTGGATATTTCAACAATCCAATCTACAAAAACTGTAAAGGATACATAATCACTCGTTTCATTTCTTTTATTTGATCAATAATTAAATCCAACTTTGAACTAGAACAAAAAAGTGATGCCTAACCTTTTTTAAATTGTAATCTTTTTTGTGTGTGTTTGGATAGACAAAACTTCAATTTATAGTTTTAAATTCATTCTAAAATTCATTTTAAAATCTACCTCCTATAAAATGTAGTAGAGAGCGGTCGAATTCTAATATCAAAGTTATTAGTTGGATGATTTATCCTTATACTGAAGTTACATTTTCTAGAAAATAATTAAACACTATGGGAAAAGATACTTAAGATAAAAAAGGAGAAAAACAAATGATATATAAATGAAAAAAATCCAAGAATAAGCAGCCTTAATAAAAATAAGTTATGGATCGTCCATAGAGAGATCGACTTTAGCAAGTTGATAAAGAAATGGTCAGATCTCAAGGTGGAAACTGTTCCTCGAACAAAGCTAGATTTGATCTGATGCTGTCTTTAACCCAAAATATTAATTTTGATCAGAAAAAATAACATTTTATGACAATAGGTTAGGCTTTTGTTCTGTAAAAATTGGGTGTCTGATTCCACTTTGAAACCTTCTTTAGCCTTTGTGTCGTCATCTTGAGTCACGACCTTCCTATAAATTGATGCCTTCAATTATTTAATTATAATTAGTCCGTCGTTTGTGTTTGACAAAAGCTTAAGCTTAATATTGTCATTAATATATATATATATAAAGTTGTTTATGGTAACGTAGCAAAAAGCAAATCTTTATCGTATATCATAGTAGGACCTTGATATATTTGTTTAGTTCGTATTGATCTATGAGTCCTACATATGACTCATAAATAAATACACAAGAAGTTTTTTTTTTTGGGTAAAAAATTAAATTTGCATTTTTTGGGCATGTAAGTCCTACCTAAAAAATAACCGAACCAATGTAATCTAACCGGATTAAGCAAAATCCACACTTAAAACCGGGGAAAAAATGGCAGACCTAACCAAATAAGAAACATTGGTGAGAAATAACATTGGTGGAGACTCCACTAGAAAACCATCCCGACAAAACTTAAAACCATATGAGAATAATTTTTTATTTGTCAACAGTTGGATCAGCAAAATATAAATTATACTTCAAATGTCTCCAAATTTTTTTTAAAAAAAAATTAAGGGGTAACAAAACTCTCTGAGTCAAAGTTGGATGAGAAAAAACAACATATATGGACATTTAACCAGCTGACCAAATTATTTTTTCTACAAAGAAATAAGATAATAAATAAATAACCTACTTTATTATTTTCTTTACTAAAATAATATAACTTACGCAAGTGGCCTTTAGTCAAGTGGCATGAGTAAGTCCACTAAATGACAGGCGCATTTGCACAACTCGGGATCGAGTCCCGCCGCCTGTAATATGCAGGAACTTGACTAATGGGTCGGTCAGTTGTGGCCCAATATTATTGAAAAAAAAAATAATATAACTTACAACTGGAGAAGTCATTTTGGAAAATAGTAAAATGCCTTTGGAGTTTTTTTAATGAGAATTCAATTCTAAAACATTGTGTAAACGTGCAAAATAAAGTTTAAGAGTTAGAGGGTTTGCATCAGAATTGGATTCTAAAAAATGTGTAACATAAAATTTAGAGGTTTTAGATGTCTAATATTTCTACTAACTTTAAGTTATTGAGCCAATTGATTCTTACTAAAAGATGTACTAAAATATAACATTTTATTACAAAAACACATATTTCATCACAATATAATGATATTGTTACAAATCATTTGTTATAATCCGTTACAGAACAGGATTATGATGAATTATTATTATTAATTTTTTTGTCAACATTTGATTGACAAAATCGAATTCATAGCCTAAACTCCATTTTTAAAGTTCTTTTCTAAGCTACCATAATGCAGCGGATAAAAATCGAACTTTGGTGGCAAATCATTAATTGAATTATCTTAACCACTAAACTGAGAACAACTCGGCGATTATAAATAATTATTTAAAATACTATGAATTTGTAACCGATAAAATTCGTAACAAAAATTATATATAAACATCACAAATCCATCTAAACCAATATAAAAAGGAAATATCAAACCAAAAAGAAACCGTAATTCTTAGAGAAGGAGGGTCTCCATCAAAACCCAAAAGGAAGAATTTTTGATGCTTTGATAAACAACTCTCACTTTTTGGTTTTTCTATACAACAAAAGTTATAAAATGAAAAAAGAGAGAAACTTTGAAAGGTTTTTCAACTATCCTCCTCCTTCCATCACCGTTGTTTTAGGGATTCTCCGCCTCAGCAAAAACCCCAAAATATATATAAAAAATATTCTCTTAATATATTTTTTAAAAATCTATCTTTCTCTCTGTTCCTTTCCTTTCCTTTCAGAAGCTAAGCATCTCTTTTTTTTTTATCTTTTTCTTTTAAATTTTTTAGCCCGATCTCTTATGCAAAGATTCTCTCTTTCTTTGTTCTCTTTTCATATATGTTTTTATTCTCTTATTAACATTTTAATGACTTCTAACTTCTTCTTCTTCTTCCTCTTCTCTCCTCTTCCCTTCTACGTCGTTTTCTCTTCACTCACACGTTTTCGAAAATATATAACTCAAGTGTGGACCTTTCTTCATCTTTCATGGATTCTTCTTCCTCTTCCTCTTCTTCTTCTCCTTCTTCTTCTTACGGTGTTTCTCGTGTTAGCCATATCTCTAATCCTTGTATCTTTGGTGTGTTTTCAAACTGAATCGTCTATGTTAATGTGGTTCTTAAGCTCTTACATTTGATTAACCTAATATTTTTGATGATTTCAGGGGAAGTTGGATCGTCGTCTTCATCAACATATAGAGATAAGAAATGGAAGTTGATGAAATGGGTTAGTAAGCTTTTCAAGAGTGGCTCTAATGGTGGTGGTGCTCAAACTAATAATCATCATCTGCCTCAGTTTCAAGAAGACGAGAATATGGTCTTTCCTCTACCTCCTTCTTCTTTGGTAAATTTTTCTTAATTAATTATTCATAAAACATCTTTTTTCTATATTATTATTTTAAAAACATATACAAAAGACATGTGAATATTACTACTGTTTTCTTCTTTTTTAACTTGTGAATTTATTCATTGAAACATCACGGGTTTTGTACATTCTGTGAGATTGTCACATCCATGAATGATTTGGTTCGTTTCAGATTTAATGTTGTCATGAGTTTTATTGGGTTTAAATGCTCAAAATGACATGATGTGACAATGTGTTTTTCTTACGACACTATTTAGAGATAAAGATAGAAAATTTTGGTTCAATGAAGGAGTACTTGCTAGTGGGCCGAGTTTAGATATTTTCCACTCATTTTTATGAAGAGTATTTGATTCCAATATACGTTGACAATTCTGTACATTAGAAATTTAGAATCGTTAAAAGATGATACTTGTCGAAAGCTTAGCTATGGACTTTTACTATATTAGTACTTTTATTTTTAAAACTTAAAATATGTGAACTTATTTCGTAAACCTTTCTCTTGATGTCATTGTAAAACGAATAATATTTTTGGTCAAAGGATTAAATGTTTGTTTTTGTAATTTTTTCTTTCCGGTTTTCACTCCAAATAGTTTTATATTTTGTCGTGATAGGGTTTTGACTATGAATCGATCTAATTATAATGGTTATTAATTTCATTATTTTGTTAATGTTGAATAAGTTTTAAAGTATTCAACAATATCTTGATGAACAAGTTTTTAGTAATTTAGAAATTAGTTAGGTTAAAAAGTTTTAAAGATAGATTAAGATTTAAAGGATCTAATCCTAATAGAAATAGGTAATTAACAAAATCGTGTTAATATCTATAAATATGCGACTAAGATAAGACTTTGAATTGTTTAATTTTTAGGGTTGAGTTTTCTAAACATCAATAAAAAGAGTTATTTGGTATATTCAAAGTGTGCAATATCAATTTGAGTTAAATGGGTTATCAGGATGATCGGTCGAGAGGAGCAAGGGACAAAGAAGAACTCGAACGTGCAGTTTCACTTTCTCTAGCTGACGATAGGAAGCGACCACACGGTATCTCTATCCATATTCATGTAAATTTATATTTAGAATAGAAAAAAAATCTATAAAACTTTGTATTAATTAAGAGAATGAATTTTTTATTATTATGAAATAAATTGTTTAGGGTATGGTTGGCCAACGGATATCAATCGAGATTTTCCAAGACCTTTTCATGGTGGCTTGAATCCATCATCTTTTATTCCACCTTATGAACCTTCTTATCAATGCAGACGAAGACAAAGGTAAAACAATATATATTCTCTTATATTACGAGAAATTCATTTAAATTAGGAAAAATTCTCGAAAAAATGATATTTGTGAAAAAGTTTCAGAAAAACCATATAAATTCCATGAAGAACTGTAATGAGATAAGCTCACACAGGCGTGGTCTAGTGGTAGTCGTAGAATTTGGAAAGATAATAAATGTGGTATTGGTTTGATTGTTCCTGAAAAGAAATTCACATTCACATTCTTCATCAGGGGTTTTCACATAGTTCTCTTAGTACCGAGATTAATCGGATCTTATAGTCCGTTGATTTGTTGATCCACAAATTCGTTAATCCGTTGAACCGGTTCGGGAGAAAAGTCTCTGGCGGGTCCAAACTTTTTGTACTCATAGTATTCATGATATTTCTGTTAAACTGGATTATCGGAGTTATAAAAAAGGAAAAAGATAAAATAAAGAATAATTGTAGTGCTAAAAGTGAAACCATTTGCTCATTTGGTAACGTTATTTGCTTGAGTTTTTCAGCAGAATATGCGGCGGTTGCAATCGTGATATAGGAATGGGGAATTATCTAGGATGCATGGGCACATTTTTTCATCCTGAATGCTTTCGTTGCCATTCTTGTGGTTATGCTATCACTGAGCATGAGGTATATATACACATAATATAATGATACTCTTAGCATAAAATGTGTTATTAATACGTGACTAAGCTTTTGTGCTTTATCTTCTCTCTTCAATCTAGTTCTCTCTGTCAGGAACTAAACCTTATCATAAGCTTTGTTTCAAAGAGCTTACTCATCCTAAATGCGAAGTTTGTCACCATTTTGTAAGCAACTTCACAATCATTAACCTTTATTCGCATCACATATTTTATATAAAAATGACTAACTCGTTTGATATTTATAGATCCCAACTAATGATGCTGGCTTAATTGAGTATCGATGCCATCCATTTTGGAACCAAAAGTATTGCCCATCTCACGAATACGATAAAACTGCTCGTTGTTGTAGCTGCGAGCGTTTGGAGGTAATCAAATATTAATTCATGATTAAGTCCATATCATTTTATATGATTTATTACAAATCAAAATGTGTGTTTTGTTCTTTCTATGTTGTGATCATGAAGTCATGGGATGTGAGATATTACACGTTAGAAGATGGAAGAAGTTTATGTTTAGAATGTATGGAAACTGCAATAACCGATACTGGAGAGTGTCAACCACTTTATCACGCCATAAGAGATTATTACGAAGGAATGTATATGAAACTTGATCAACAGATTCCAATGCTTCTTGTTCAAAGAGAAGCTCTTAATGATGCTATAGTTGGAGAGAAAAACGTAAAACTCTTAACTGTTATTTCGACTTATATGTTATAATTACCATTTTTGTGAGAGTTAATCCTCTGTGTGTGTTTTTACAGGGATATCATCATATGCCTGAGACAAGAGGTTTATGCTTGTCTGAAGAACAGACTGTTACAAGTGTAAGTCTTTTCACTCTCTTGTCGGAAACTTGGTTATAATTTTCAGTACTTTGATTTTGCTCTGCTTTTTTGGGTTTTCATAGGTTTTAAGAAGACCGAGACTTGGAGCTCACCGTCTTGTTGGTATGAGAACTCAGCATCAAAAACTTACACGTAAATGTGAAGTCACTGCTATTCTCGTTCTTTATGGCCTCCCAAGGTACTTCATTTTACTTGCTTCATTCTTAAATACGGTGATTAGACAGTGATTAATGATTGCTAAACTAATGATACTTTGGTGGATGAAGATTACTTACCGGAGCAATTCTTGCTCACGAGCTGATGCACGGATGGTTAAGGCTTAAAGGTACTAACTAAACACCATCATTGATGTTTTTTGTTTGGATCGATAATGTCTGATCCATAAAACAAAGGCTTCCCAATTCCAAAAATCTTATCATGCAAGTTTACGATAGTTCCCTTGAAGTGAACATTTAACCATTTTACCAAAAACACTTCTCACTTTCTTTGGTCACAAATCCGGTTTAAGGGTTCACACATTTCAGATTCCGTTTGGTTCGGTTTAGTTGATAAGTTTACCCATACGTAAAGAAAAATAAGCATCTTAATTTCACATTATGTCTTGTATTCCTTAGGGTATAGGAACCTTAACCCTGAGGTAGAGGAAGGAATCTGTCAAGTATTGTCTTACATGTGGCTTGAATCAGAAGTTCTCTCAGATCCTTCTTCAAGAAACATGGCCTCAACATCATGTGCTTCTACATCATCATCTTCTAACAAGAAAGGAGGAAAATCAAATGTGGAGAAGAAACTTGGAGAGTTCTTTAAACATCAAATAGCTCATGATGCATCTCCAGCTTATGGTGGAGGTTTCAGATCAGCAAATGCAGCTGTTTGTAAGTATGGTCTGCGTCGCACTCTTGATCATATCCGTTACACTGGAACTTTTCCTCTGTGATGTTATGTAATATGTTCTTTGTTGTCTTGTTTTATGATATTGATTTGGATTGGATGGATCTCACAGGGTTTGTTTTTAACTTTGAATAGAATCTCAAGACATACTTCATCTCCTCTTGGATTTTGAATGGGGAGAGTTGTTGTTTCGAGATTTTATAACAATTATTGAATACTAATAACAAAATGATGTTTTAGTTCCCTTAATTCTATATATTAGTTTTGGATTATTAGTGAAAACAAAATTTGGAAAATAAGTTTAGTGCTACGATGGAAGAGTGTTTGGTCAAGTGAATACTATGTTTGTTACCTTTTCTATCCAAATTCGACTTTAGAAAATCGTGTTTGTATGCCACTTTCATTACCTTTCCTACCCAAATTCGACTTCAGAAAATCGTATTTGCCTCTGAAAATCTCGGTTTTTGTAGGAAAATCAAAAGTATGAAATACCATGCAAAAGTGCAACAATGTAAACAAAAAATAAACATTACTTATCATTTCATTCGCTCATCAAAATGATATCCGACAAAGAAATGTCAGAGATAAAGAGGAATAACACAAAATTCAAAATCATTTTTCATTTCGCAGAAAAAAAAATCAGGAGAGCAAAAAGCTCACTGTACCAATCTCTCCCTCTTTACACCACTTGCTCTCTGTCTCTCTCTCTCTGTTTGCCTAACACAATTGATGGTGGTCTTGTTGAGTATTTGTTTCATTTCATCTTGCAGCGAATCTACGTCTCCTCCTTCCCTTAATCGGCATGGAACCGAACCCAGTCATCGGTTCCATGCCCAACTTCTGTTCATCTTCTTCATCGTTTGTTTCATCTGACCGCCATCTCAATCCACCACTGTTATTTCGGCTTTCTGTGGCCAAGCCATTGTTGTTGTTCTTCAAACTGCAATGCATGATACTCGCAATTTATATGTAGCCCATTCGATATAACGATTGAAAGGTATAGACAGAAGAACCAAAGCGAAACCAAACAGGACTTTATTTTGAAAGTAAACATTAACAATAATTTAGTGCTAAATTTGGAGGCACGATTCAAGCAGATAAAACGTAACTTGAAGAAATAACAAAGAAGAGAGGAAACGTACCTTGAAGACATGTCCATTGGATCATCCATATCAACAAAGCTATCTCTTTCTAGTTGCATCCTTGTGCCAAAAAAAGTCGATTCCGGTTTCTGTGCAGATCCATTGAGATGGTTGCTGCTAAGTTTCGTCGTAACAGGACTGTTAGCTGCGACTCGGCGGTGATAAGGAGAGCTCATATTATTCTCTAAGAACATATCAACATTTGTATCTGGAGAGGATTCATCAGTCCGATTTCCTTTAAGCTGGCTGTTCCCACGAGCTCTGTTAAGATCTTTAAATGGAGTCGACAATTCACCAAATTTCAGAGTCTTGGTTATGCTTCTAACTTCACTCTTTTGTCCTCTATTTGTGCTTGTAAATAACCTTCCATGAGAAAGATCAAGGGTAGCGCTTCCTATCAAATGACTTGGTTGGAAAGGACTGCCGTTATTAGCCACTGGCTCTCTAGTGCTGGCATTGTTAGCCCGTTGGAGAAATACAGAACTAGTAGAGAGGGGAACTGAAGAAGTAATCATCACAGGTGCATCGGGATGAACAGAGTCTCTTGCTGCTTCAGAAGAACTTTCAGATGTATTTTCCATCTCAGAAAATTGTCCAGATCTAACTTGCTGCTGCTGAATTATTGGAAGTATATCTATGGCTTTATCCTGTTTCAAAGCAACAGAGGCACAGAACAATATAAATTTCAAATTGAAAATAGCCAACATCAAGTAATATTGCTCATATATAGAATATCGAAGATTCAGAAATACTAGACAAGCATCAAGAGGCTAATAAAAATTTTAGGATATGGCCTTTTACAAGATAAAGTGGAAGGGTCCACTTGTACATGGAAAGGTTACTGGAATACTTACAACTAACTCTTTTCTCCAACGACTCTGTGATTGCATTTTGGATATAACTTCTTCCCCAATTTGATTGTCATATATTAACGCCTCTTCAATTTTCTGGAGTCTAAGATCAACTTGGTATGCTTTGATGTAACTATAGCGCTGCAGCAATGTGAACAACCAGTAGTTCCAGTCAACGACATACACAAATACCCAACCAGATACAAAAGTCGAATTTGAGCATGAAAATATAATTATATACCTGAAGATAAAAGACAACCAATAGACTACCCACAGCTGATGAGGGGTCATCACTTGCAGAATCTAATAGGCATTTGTGTAGATATTTCTCCTCATCTGGGTTCCATGGTAACTCAATGATTCTATCAACTAAGTTTCTCCTAATAGAAAGACAGCAGAATTCGTTAACAAGTATCTCCATCCACTCCGTCCAGCTCCACCTGTCTAGATCATCAGACACATGTTTCAAAGCTCCATTTTTCAATTTATTTTCCTTTACTTTCAAGCAGACTGCCCTTTGGTATGTAAACGCTTCACTCAGAAGGCCACATTCAACCCTCACACGAATAGCTGTGACAGCTTCACCAATTGAAACCAACTCTGATACTCCATCACAACCAGACCAACGCAAAACCATAAGAGCTGTTTCGGGATTCTCCCTTTCTAACAGGACTTGTGCAACCTTTGGGTAGGTTTCTGGACCACATATTTCAGGAAGAATCCTACAAGCTTCCTGAAATATAATATGGAAAGTTTGTAAGCTACGCCAATTTGAAAAAGTACAGAGTATGACATGATGTATAGTTTATCATACATATATTATCTGGGGACGTACATGGGCAAAAAACATAGTTCAATGTGTTTTCGCTGGGATTACCTGGAGGGCCTCCTCTGAGTGATCATCGAGAAGATAAAACACAAAAGACTCCAGCAATGAATGCCTGGTTATGCCAAAGGTAGCAGCAAAGTCATCTATTATGTGCTTCCAATATATTTCAGGGGTAGTCCAATGCCGATCGAACAAGTAGTAAAGAAACTATCTCCTGGTTAAGGAAACCAGCAAAGAAGAAAACATGGGAACGCATCATAATTTTCAGTAAAGTAAAGTGCAGTTTAATGTAAAACGTTGGCGATATTGAAGGATACAATCGCTTGCTTCGCAACCACCAAATCTGAATTGCCATGTAAAAAGAGTATGTCAGCAGCAGTTCTAAGATTCTCGAATGGATAAGATCCTGAAGTTCCCTCTTTTTTAAATTTAAGAAGTGATCTCTCATCCTTCTGCAAACATTCAACTTCTAGGTCTGCCCCTATTTCCTGATCATACTCTGGCTCTCTCTCAAGATTTTCTAAAGCATCCTCAATAAAGAGGGAAGCACCCTGTACATAGCCATCTGTAGACTGGTCTACAGCATCGGGCCATGCACGTTGGATTGCATTTGATTTCCTTTCAAGTACAATAGCATTCCACGAAGTGAAATCAGAATATCGAGACCTCACACCTTCCAAAAATCCATGTCTTATGCACCAGACCATTATATCCAGATGCTGAAATCAAAAACAATAGAAGGTTAAGTGCATCATCCTGCACTGAAAACTAACAGTTAACACATTCACCTGTCAGGAGCCATATAGATGCCTAGATATCAATCAGGATGTCATATAAAAATAAGGTTAAAATCAACCAAGACATACACTAATATGCTAATGCCATAATATGAAAATGAAGATAAAGTCGCAGCAGTAGAGATAAAATCATCAAAATCTATGCCAATGATGAAAGACCAGTATCATGTCTATCAAACATCTACATGTAAAGATTTTGCACTACTAATTTTATCGCAAGCCGTATACAAAGCAAGCAACCCATTCAAGTGAGACAGACAAACTAAATATTATGCTCATAAGAAACTTCGATATACAACAGATGTTTCTCGGGATATACAGTGTTATTAAAGCATATGTTATAAAATAAAATCTTAAATTGACCTGCTTTGTTCTTTGACCAAAAAAAAGACTGACCTGCTTTGTTTTCCCAATGTTCTCCCTAAGCTTCTGCACGTCTTGAAGTTGAGGTGAAACGGAACCCTTAAAAACCGATTCCATAACTTCTAGTACACTACACATGCCAGCCACCTGCTTTGAACACTTTAGGAGTTTGTCTAACCACACTTGCATATCCTTTGTTTCCAAACTATCTGAGAACCAATATTAAAGATAGACACGCCTGAAGGTGCATACATATAGTGGCCTAAGAAAACATAAAGATTCTAACAACAAGTAAGGATACAGATTTCTTGAAGCTCGGTTAAGATGCCCCGGAATGTTCGCGTGACCCAATCTTTGACAACAACTTCATCCAACAAGAAAGCAATGACTGGGTCACTAGATACAGCTGTCTCATCCATACAGACATCGGTGATATCTATTCACTTTCTGTCAAGGAGATGTCAAGTATACATAACACAAAATACTTAGAGAAAGACAAAAACACTAAGCACATTTTTAATAAGGATGGATACAATGGCAAACCACAGATATCAAGTTGTTGTTCATGGCAACGTCAAAGAAGGAATAAAGGCGATGAACATCAGCTGCCAGTTGATGTTCATCCTCATCTGAGTCCTGTGATCCCTCTTCATGTGTCCGGGAAATAAGACCTGCTTCAACACATTCATAATAGAGGCGAATCCGAAGTTTGTCTCCAGTTTTGGGTAGTGGACTTCTACAGATTGGACAAACATCACATCTCTGACAACACTCTGTGCACAAGGAGGCATGCCCACATGGGTTTAGCACATAATGCACAAATCGTCCACAGCTTGCCAAGTCTCTGGTTGCACGACACCGCTCAGTCTTCGCCTCATTGCACAACTCTCTCAGGTTGATAGATGCCAGATGTTTCAAAGCTTCCTGTAATAAAATGGAGATTTATAACTACGAAAACAACAATACTGAACAGTCAACAATATTTTTCTCCCTAAGTCTATATATATCTTACTGCAACCAGTACTCATCTCTATCAAATTCCCTTAGGACTACATGATAATAAGCAACTAATATGAAATTCCAGCCATTTGCCACGTCTCAGCTTTGCTATGCCATATGGTGTTCTGAAATTCGACATTGAGCTCCTAGAATAACTCAATTTGTGCACAACATGGTAGCTACCACCAAATGGCCAGTCACCACTTCTGAAACCAAAAAGATTCACAATGCTTCCATATTGTCCCAAATTTCACCATTAAGGAAAAAAATACTAAACAGGTTTCTTCATGAAGAAACCTAAAATGCCAAGTGACAAATATATGTTCGTAACTAAATCAATCTCTGCGAAAGCTACTTAAGCTGAAGAAACCCTGAAGATAAACGAAGCTAAAGCAAAGCACGTAGCTATTCCAAGACCTAAGCTAAGGGATTTAAGAGTGAAGACGAAGGAAGAAAACTCAAAAACATCTAGCGGAAGAACCTGAACAGGCTTGCCACTGTAATTAGGCTGCTTCGGAAAAGATATCGATCTCATGGCCGCGGAGGTAGAACCATTGATTTCTCTCGTATCCATCATCTCCGATAGAGAAAGCAACCTTATGGAGGTTTTGAGAAAGTGTAGTTGGTGAAAAAGAGTTGAGTGTTGCTGAGTAATAAAACCAGTCTAGGGCTCCATTAAGCTTTCTCAGGAGGGAAGACAAAAGACGGAAACGACTGAATGAATTTTTCGACGCGGCTCTTCAAACAGTTGGATCGATTCAATTCGGGTCAAAATCTAATATGGGCCGGGTCGGGTCAAAATCTATTTGTGGGCCGTTACCGGTTAAAGCCGTGTGAATCTTGTGATTGAACTATGGCCCAGTCGGCAATCACGTGTAAGAAAAAGTGAACGGCGCGTGTGTATTATTTACTAAGAAAGCGCGTGGATCATTTTCTCACGTTACCTTTCCTAATTGCTTCCACGACGACGGAGAGAAGAAACCCAGAAACCTTTTTTTTTGTCCCTTAAATTTCAGACACAGGAAGATCTTTTTTTTTTCTTTTCCCGATTTTACTTGATTACTGAATGCAATAAGAACCTCTCTTTGATCACTAAGCTTTGCTGTTTTCTCTTTGTTCGATTCGATGGATGAGTCGTTCGCTAATCTGCAATCGAGCCATTTGCTTGGTTCAGTTCCTGTAAGTCTAGAGTACTACCATTGCTTCTACGATTTTTACCAGTAATAAGTTCTTCGATTGAGTTTTCCTGGGATCCTTGTTTTCGTGAAGGAAATTTAACTTTTTTGATGCATGTCGTCGTTCATTAGCATCCTGTGTGTGTTCGTGTATTCTGTGTTACAAAGTCTAAGTTTTTAGGATCGTTTATAGGGTTTTTATTTCATTAGGAAAAACAACTTTGAAAATTTTCAAATTTATGGTCTTTTTGTTCATCTTGTCCATGATGATTCACGAAATCCTCACACTCGTTGGAATTACTAAAGAATCTTCGTAAATCCCCTTCGTTTTTGTCCATTTCTGGAGAGGATGCTTGAGCCGTTTCGTATCTTATGAAAAATTTGGGTATTAAATGCTTGCATGATAGCTTCATTTTACAGTAGGGTGTTAATACATATATGTATTTTGAGAAAATGTATCACTGTCTTCATCTTATTATTATGTCTAATACAAGACTTTGTATTTCCTCTTATTCGAGAAGGCTGTGATCAGCGACGACAAGCGAAACACAAATGTTCCAATAGCAAGCGTAAAGGACGAAGGTATGTTTTTTACTTGCTACTTTCTGCTTCAACTATCATTTGCAATGACTTTTTCGGTTGTGAAAATACTTTTTAAGTTTGCTTGTGAATTTTGCATTACTGTAGGTCCTTCTGCAAACATGCATATATTTCCACCAAATCTAGGAAACAATGCAAAGGGTTATCAAACTCTTGAAAGTCCGTCAGGTATATTTATTCCTTTTTGCTTCTTTTTTTGGGACAGATCTTTGTCAGTAGCCACCATATTGTTATGTAGATGAAATGTAGTGGGTCTAGCTTCGAAGTTCGAACTGTTTATACGATGGTTGAAGAATTCCTGTTTGAGTGGAGCTTTTTCTTATGCATGTTAGATCCTATATAACTTTACTCTCACCTGAACTGTTCTATATGACAGTCTATTTTATCTTCACCTGTAGAAGGACCTGAACAACAGCCCTCAAACAACTGGAAGGGCTTTTTTAACGTCTACTCATATACTCAGTACTTTGACGTGGACACAGACGTTGTTGCAAACAGATTGATGAGCTCGCTATACCCTACTAGTGCAGATTTTTTCAACAAGATTGATGCAAACCCTGATTTGTAAGTCTTTTAATGCCCTTTCCCCTTAACTCTTCTTGGTAATTTGGCTTGTTCTGCGAAAGCTGTTTGGCATCTCCTATCGAGACTTCATTAATTAGTTTACTGCTCAGTCAGGGTAATTTTTTAACATTCTAAGTGATATCTCCTGCATACTTTGTGAAAGCACTTTCCAGTTGTGACACTTTAGAGGAATGAGTTTTCTAAACTCCTTAGGCGTGGACAATGCTTTCCTGTTGTAGTGTTAAATTAGTACTTCTACTGGAGTAGAGATTGCTTATAGAGCTACGGTATTCGATAACTACAACTGTAGTTTCAGATTTTCAAACGAGAAATGTAAACAGGGAAAATGCTGGATCTACAGCGTGAAAGATTTTCTGCTTTACTCTTTCTCTTTTCACTTGTTTAGGTTCGCCTAATAATAGTTTTGCTGCTTGAATATACCCCCGGTGCTGATTTATTGTAGTGTAAGGTCTGAATACCTTGTAAAGTATCCCTTGAATTTTCCATATGCTCTCTGGTAACAATACCTTGTTAAAACAGTTCCTTATATTAAGTTTAGGCTTCTAGCTGTTTTCCTAGTCTGTAAATAGCCTTCATTAAATTATGGTAAGGTTGACGTAGTGTCATCTTCTTGCATAGGGAATCTTAGACCTGACAATAATTATTATCCAGTCAGGCCTCGAGACAGTTGAAAGACAGGCCTGGTTGAGTAAAGGCTGAATTTGTGCCTCCTTTGTATTTTCACTATATCGTGGATTCTTAGGAATTAGTAAACAGCAAAGTTACTCCATTTTTAAGTAGTAGATTAAAATTCCTCATGGAAAAAGCATCACGTGGATATATTCAATTATCAGATCATGTCATCTTCTAAAGACTGGCTAAAAGCTATGCCTTTCACAAATATTTCTAGATTAATGACTTGTATGTGTATTTCTTACCTTTGTTAGGTATGGACTTGTCTGGATCTGCACGACGCTTGTGTTTGTGCTTGCTTCTCTCGGAAATTGCGCCACATATCTAGTGAAGAAACGAAGCCACAGTGATGCTCCTTGGGTCTTTGATGTGAACTATATGAATTTGGCAGCATCTATAATCTATGGATATGCAATAATTGTGCCTCTGGCATTTTATTTCTCACTCAAGTATATGGGGTCCAAAGCTGATCTTTTAAGATTCTGGTGCCTCTGGGGATACTCTCTCTTCATTTTCATTCCAACTTCTGTAAGTATCTCCAGTAAATTCTTCCACTTTTTGCTGTTAAAATCAATCATTTGGTTATCAGTAACACTAAAAAACTGCTGTTTTAAACATTGTGCAGCTTCCATTGCTCATTCCAGTAGAGTTTCTGAGATGGGTGATTGTACTCTTAGCTGGCAGTGCATCCTCATGCTTTGTTGCCTTAAATCTAAGATCCTACCTCGAGTCAAACAATGATCTCACAGTCGTAGTTGCTACAGCATTTGGTCTGCAAATGGTTCTTTCAATCTTCATCAAGGTCTGGTTCTTTCCATAATCTCCAACAAAACATATATGTAAAAAACCTTTAGATTTTGATTTGCTGTGGTAGAAACAAAAAATGTCATTACCAAAGAATGAAACCCACAAAGTTGTAGAAGAGACACATATACACTGAAATCATTCAGACTCGTTTTTAATGGCTTCATCGTTGCATGTAACGATTGTGTTCTTTTGTTTTGTTGTTAAAATTCCATTGGTTGTGAAGTAAAGATTTTGGTTTTACAGAAAAGAAGAAAATTCACAAAATTTATCTCAATTGTACTAAGGAAACTGAAAAAGTGAAAAGAGCACGAATGCATGTGTCTTTTGGTATATAGTTTTATCAGAGATTGAATATATACATAAACCTTTTTTTAAGTACAGAACATGTGAAGTGTCTACTATAACCTGTGAAGCGTCTTAAAGACAAGTGAAAAGAAAATTAAATAAAGTATCTGTATCTGGAAGGTTTATGACAACAATCCAAACCAATGTTTCCATGTTTTAAATCAACCATTAACAGATCTAATCACATGTCATCTCATTCCTTGATAAGCTACTGTTTTCTTAAGAAAAAATATCATAATACTTGCTTGAAGAATCTTCGATGAAACGTGTATAGGAAGAAATAATTAGCCAAACAGTTAAAAATCTTCTGTTTTTTTAGTTATAATGATTTTGTTTTTATGGACAATATATACTTACCATTCAAACTCTGCTAAAATGATATGTTCTATTTTAAAATGATGTTGATGTTGAAAAAATCTAGGAGCATAAGAATGAATATAGATTATGCTGTGAATATTAATAAGATCCAAAGATTCGAAACTAGAGTACTTTTAATGAAGAATTTTTTCTTTTTTTTGTCAACGGCAATATCAATATGGGCTACAAAGGCCGGCCCATTAACCAAATTCCTACATAAATTTTGTAGGCAGTGAAACTCAATTCTTGGTTGTGCATGTACATCTATCTTTAATAGATTTACTACCAGTTACTGGACTAAAAGCCCCTTGCAACGAAAGATCTAAAATGTGTATATTTTTTCCTAAATTGATAAATACTGAATATATTTGAAAGCATGGTCCGTGTATTCGTATATCCATTTTTTTATTCATAATTAATTTGTAAAGATCCTTATCATACACAAAAAAAAAAAACAAATATGAAATATTTATGATTATAGTACCTAACAGTAACACTGATTAACTTGTTGATTTGTTATCCACTCTTTTATTTTATATTTTTGTAGAGAGAAATGACTCTTCAAGAACCTGTATTGCTGTTAGATCATGACTCTACTTCTTCGTCTTAGTCAACTGTCGTTTTTGTTTATATTAAATCAATAACTAATCAAATTTTTGATTTTGTTAAATATAAAACGAAAAATATCAATTTAACCTTGTAAATACTGAAAATAGTTGATTTAATTTTGAACTTTGGGTATGGTTGATTAAAATTTTAATTTTTGTTGACTTTTGAAAAAAGTATCAATTTTGCGTTGACTTTGCCAATTGAACCTTTCGATAATCCCAAATCGAAATTGACTATGAAATCGAAAACCAAATTGGTTATTTGGAAGTTCAATTCACTTGAACTTCTAAGTTTGATTTTCTTTTTTCTTTCAAGAAATAGCTCAAATTTGTCGGTTTGAAATATCGAATACAACATTTCAAACCGACAAATTTGAACTCACTCTTGAAAAAAAATAAAAAATCAAACTTGAGGTTCTTCAAAAGTAAAATAAGAACTGAATCGGACTTTCAAAAATTAATTTGGCTTTCGATTTCATAGTCAATTTCAATTTGAAATTATCAGAAGGTTCAATTGACCGAATCTAACACAAAATTAAAAGTTTTTTAAAAATCAACAAAAAAACTGAAAGTTTAATAACCACATATAAAGTTCAAGTATAACCACATAAAAAGTTTTTTCTCTTGAGTTACTTGTTGGTTTTCGCATCTCAAACCTGCAATATTTAATTATTTTAAATTCTCCAGCTCACCTCTCTTATAACCAAAAGAACAATATTATTATTATTTTTAGAAAAACCTGAATTGTATCTTATATATGTAAAATAGAAAGATATCAATTCTATGAAAAAAAAACTCGATGTTCCTCAATGACAACTACTGTCTCTATCTGGTTTACAAGCAAATAATTTAATATTGCTAATTTTATATTGGAGTCTAATATGATAGTGATTTCTTAGCATTTTCTTCCTTTATCTGCGTCTTATCACCACATATAACTTTAAATACGAGAAAATTGAAGGAAATGACTCGTGAATTTTTTTGGTTTTAAGTTTTTTTAAATAAAAAACAATGTCGGCCAATTATAAACATAGAAAATTTGATGTTTTTATGTGATAAAAAACTAAAAATAATAATAAATCTCTCATAACATACATAATAGTGTTAATAAATATGAGTTTGTGACTTTATATTATTACACTATAACTAAAAATATTAAATATGCAGAAAATTTTACACACATATATATATAGCTTTAATACACAAAGAACACAATCATATTTATAAAAAATGAAACATATATTAAATCTTATTAAAAAATGTAGCATTTCCAATCTATGGCCTTAGGAAATTGCCTTTTTCTTATTAGCTAAGCATTGCTCTCTGGATAATCATCTAGCATTGCGCGATAGTTATTAGAGTTTGCGATTTTGAATTATAGCTCAGATTTTGTTAATATAATTTAATTAAAAAACAAAAAACATATATTATACTTTCTTGATTTTTTTGTAAGATATTTAAAATGTTATTTTATATAAAAAATGGCAGGATTAGTTAGATTTAATATAAGACGCAGAATTGGTTTTACGAGTGAAAGTTAAATATCAGAAAAAACAAATTTGTATATAATAAAACGATAAATGTTTATAAATTTCAGTGTCCTCTGTTCGTATATTTGATTGCATGACTTTGTAAAATGAATAAGATAAAAGGTTGGATTGTATAGTATTTTCGTGCTCCATGTTTTTTGGTGGAATTGTTTTTATTTTGCTTTTTGTATGGTATAATAATTTATTTAACACACGTTGTTTATATTTCTTATCTGAAAACATATTAATAAAATTTCCAAATTTGTGGAAATAAAAAAGGAGAGATACTTTCCCTTTTCTTTTTGTTTCCTTGCACGATCGTTCGGACAGAAATTAAACAAAAGTCTTGCACAAACTTATTTGGTCTCTCACAACTTTGTTTTGCCTTTAATACTGACGTCAAAGTGCACTATATGCATGAAACCCTCTAGAAACCCTAGGATTTTCACAGTGCTTTTTTGGTAAAAGAATTGTTACAGTTCTTAAAAAAAGAGTTTTGTGCAATAAAAGTATAAAAGTGACCTCGAATTGTAATTTAACCTTTTAAGTAAAATAAATGCAAGCAATATACTATCAACTTTAAAGTCAATACAATTTAACAATTTTTATAAATTTTAAAGAGGTTTTATGAGCACATACAATAGATTTTAAAAATTTTAAGTGTAGATTTGGATTCTGTATTACATGGACTAGGATTTTATATAATAACTATATATTAATTCATCTTCATTTTGGCTATTTCCAAAAATAAAAATAAAAATAAATATATTTTTAAACTACATAAGAATTACTAATTGTCAAGTTTTTCTTAATTTGATGGGATGATCCACCTTATAACTTTGGTATTAGAGTTTCGATATATCTTTTTTACATGTAGTAGATTAAAAAAAGAAATTAGAGAGTAATTTTTTTATATATAATTTTAAATAAAAAGAAAAAGGGTTACAACAACGGAATACATAAAATCAACGGAAAATATGGATATCTCCAAAAACAAAAGCCGAAAAAAAGTAATTGAAGATTAGTTGAGGACAACTTTTTTAAAATAGTTTTGAAAAAAACCTTATTAAACCCCTTAAACGAGAAAAACTGTTAAACTATGGATCTGATTTTGCGATCTAATTGACAAAAAAATTACTAATTTTTGGGGAATAGCTTTCTTCAAACGTGATCGCTCTAAACGTTTTTGGACGCTCGTGACTCGTGACCTCTTTACATAGGATGCAAAATCTAATGATTAATGACGCCGCACCAATTAAAAGTCTCCAAGTGTTAGCATGTTTTATTTACATTTTTATACTTATATTCTCCACCTTATCTTATTACTACTATTTTCTTTCTCATTTTGTTGGTCGAGTTAAAAATCTTTAAATCCTATCTATTTATCTATTACAGCGCTCAAAAATATAAAACGTGTTCTTCTTTTGGCCAGTCGATACCCAGAAACACTTTTTTTTTTAACTCCAAAAAATAAGAAAAAATCTATAATTAGAGTTCATCTTTTGAATTTTTTTCATTGCATACTCTTTCTGAATTTTGTTACGAATTTATTATATATAGAAATAACAGTAAGTGTCAAGAGTATAGCATGACGCCATGTTTGGTTATGACTTATACGTAAATGATTCTAATATTTCAATATAATATTTTCAGTGTTGAATTATTCATCTAACTCAAAATTGAATAATTCAAGTGTAAATGTTTTCTATATACAATATGAATTTATCGATTATCAACTGTATGTAATTTTTTTTTCTTCCGATAAATATATAGTATAGATTTGTATATTAATTAAGATGTGTATAGATTTGTAAACATTTTGTTGGGTAAGGATCTCGTGTCCACAAATTATTTTTTCGTTAGCATGTGAGTTTCGACGGTTTCGTTGTTATCTTTTCGTTTTCTTGGAATTACTATATGTTTATATTTTGGTATATCCATAAATTATATTATATATATATATATATTATATATATAATTAAATGTAGATATAACTAGTATTGAGGAGAGACCGTTGGTTTGAAGCATTATCTGATCATACGTTAAAATCTTGGAGTGAGTGATGTAACAGAGTTTTGGAAGGGTATGTGAATAATTGACAAGCTTTTGGTCCCATTTTGTAAGACCTTTTTTTCTTAAAAAGATTACTTTATATCTGTATAATTAATAATTTTTGTTTCGCCCTAAGAAATTATATAACACAATTGACCATCAACTTCTTATATTATCTATCATTTGAAAGAATAATCCTATGAAACAATTCAATTACACAAAATTTGTCAACTATATAAATTTAATGGCATGTCATCATCTACCATATAAATTGTTATAGTGCTTACATTGATCTTAGCATTTACTTATTTTTTATTAAGATTTTTTTTGTAATTAATTAAACTTACTCAACAATAGTATTTTATTGTAGTCCGAGTGGTTGTAGTTCAAGTGGGTTTCCCTAACACTCGAAACTAAGTTACAATTATTTCGGACACCCTTACACGGATATAAACTCATGTTTTCGATCCATTTGAATACTCAGAAAAAGGATCTATCCGTAGACTACACCTTCCTCAGGAGAATAATCCATATTCCTCACATAAGGTTGAGAAATTCCTGAGTTATACAAAAATAATATTTTATTGTAATTATTGTCACATATTCTGGTTTGCTTAGTGTATAAGTTTCCTTGTAGCAGCGGGAGACTTTTTTTTGAACTCCATGGAGTGTTGGAGTTTGGGACCGGCATATCTGAAAGCTCCTTGTCTTGATTCTTTACGTGTGACCCAATTAACTAAATACGTGTCTTAGTTTTGCAACCTTTTTTTTTTCTTTGTCTCGTGACTTAAATCCATAGGAAGTCAATTGATATTGGATTGTACCCTTAGAAAGATTGTAGCCATTTATTCATCTCAAGACTTGATGTCTCCCTTTATATCCCTTTAAATGTTTTCTTAATTTACGCTGATATTTGAAAGAAAAGATGTTCACACATACGAAAAGATTTATGCAAACAGTTTGATTTCAGAAAATCATATGACCTCGCGTAATAAAATTTGAGATTTAATTTATAGATGATTATTGACTAAATAAGACATTCACACATATTTATTTTAACCATGTGCAACTAGTCAAAGCTTTTAAACAAAAATTTTAAAAAGTGAATGAAGTATAAATTGGGGATTTAGATTTTCAACATCAATCCCTAGTTTTGTTTGGTTCAAATTTTTTACAATACAATTGTGGTCGATATTCAAAATTTTGAACATGATCCATAAATATAGTATTTTTAGGCGTCTTGCGTTCATTATTCTATAAACGTCATGTTCAAGTATGACCCTTATGTATATTATATATGTAAATGTATTACACATATTACCAACGGTTGGTATGACTCGATAAAAAAATAAATCAAATGTCGATTACTACTAATTTGTGAGCTTATTGACGCCATTATCACAAAGCACACTCCATTCAATCGTTCATTCTATTATAGATAGAAAATTACACGTGGATCAATTACATGCAAGAAAGATAAAAGTTAGTTTAGGCATAAACATCAATTCGTATCATTTACCCAAAATGTTATGGCTTAAAATATTCCATTTCCGACCATATCTACTCTTACTTGTTCAAAGGCTCTATTCTTACAACACCTGTAATGATATCTTTTCTAGAAAACACATATAAACCTAACAATAACAACAACAAAATATTAATATGCATTGACAAATCAGAATTCTCCAACATATATAAAACGTAATTTTCACTTACGACACAAAACTCATATAATATATACATTACAAGAAAAAAGTTGTACTGATACTTAATATTTTTTGACAATAATATATATTTCGTAACAATATAAAGATATTGTTACTAATTTGTGACGAGTTGTAAATAGTTACAATACAAAATGTCATAAATAAATATTTGTAATAAAAACATCAAAATATATTCGTGGCAAATAAATTTAATAACAATTTTATCATAAACCGTTATGGAATAGAGTCATAATAATTCGTAACAAACAAAATTTGTAACAAAATTGTATATAAATTCTCATAAATTATTATTATATCATAGTTATAATACAATTGTCGCAGTAGACCAATTTTTTTTAAATGATATTACCTACCTATTAAACTCGCATCTTTCTTTACAAATATAATAAGTATATACACGCATGTGCTACTGCTCCGTGTCTTTACATACTTGAGTCTAATTTTGAATGTCTTTATAATTATCATTGATTATGATATGTCGTTGGTTATGAATGATATATATAATTAGTTAAATAACAATCATTATGGAAAAAATTACAGAAGAAACAAATGAAGTACCTATTATTTGACTAAGATTGGAGTTGGTGGACCTAAAGGCAACAAAATTGGGCACATGCACATAGCACCAATGATTCCCTCAGACATCTAAGACTCTAATCAAATCCAACCACGTGCCTTCCTTTCATTAGATTAAACCTGAATATTTTTATTATTGTTTTTGTTTGTTTTGTAATTTTTCCATTAACGAGAAACATATAACTACAAAATCGTAAAATAAATGTTGGAACTTGGAATAATGGTTTTGACCAAACCTCATGCACCAATCACTGAGTTTAAGTTTATTACAATTGACTTTTTATATACTCCATATATATTTTCCTTTGGGAAGAATTCTTTTTTCCGATCCCTTGGAAGAGATTTAGATGTCTGAAATCATTTATAAGATTCTGAATATTTTTTGGGTATATTTTTATATTGTTTCACTGATGGAATTGATGTTTCAGAACGAGAGCATATGTGAGATATTAGTTGAAATCTAACATAATATTTCTTTAGATCACGAAAGTAGTATTTGCTACAAACTATGCAGAAATCCTGAAGATAATGAAAATATCTAAAAGACTGGCATTCAAGTCACACACTCCCATAATCCATGACTAATATGAACTCGAAGTTTCCTTCGTAATCCCTGGAAGCATTTTTATCCTATATAATAGATATTTTTGTGAGATTAAAATATATTTTTGATATTTTTTCCTTGTTTTTAATTACTAAATATATTAGTTATAAAACAGATTTTCTGCTTTGTACTACTAGGAAGCTTTTCAGAAATATATTAATTAATGAATGACTAAAGTTAAAAAAAAAAATTGTGCGTCTAAACTATATATAAGATTCTTATGCACTAAAATTTAGTAATCTTTCTGCTGAGCTATGCCATAACGCCCAAAGTCAAAGTCTGATCTTAATTATATCTATCTTAAATGTGTAGGAACTTCGGATCAGAAGAAAAGAATTTTCGCTTTCATATAAAATTCAGCTTTGGACCAGTATTTTAGTATTTCTGATTGTGATACTTTGGTACTAAGGTTCTCTTTATTTGCACATCTTAAAAGTATATTGATTCACTTTTGTGTTTTTTTCATGAGATTTTTGCATATGTTTCAAACAAAAATTTCATAATCTAATTTCCTTAAAACTATACCGAAATTATTAGTATTGCACGTATGGCCGGTTGGCTCATCAATTATACATTATAGTAGTGATGATTAAAGATTATATTTCTAAAAATATTAAAACAATCATGTATTATTTTCAGTAAGATGCATTGCATCAGATTTTAATGGTAACATATTGACAAAACTAAAAGTAAAAATTTAAGTGTTTACAAAAATTACAATTACAATTTCTATAACTTTTTATTGTAAATGACACTATGAGTGTGATTGGTAATGGCTTTGGTTGATTTAGAAAGCAAAAAAAATTCAAAAGTCTTAAAACTATACCAATCATGCTTTAGGTTTATTTTTGGCTTTCATTGCTCTTGAAAACAATTTTTTATTTATGAATGTTTGAAACAATTTTTCTATTTATGAAATGTTTTTGCTCTTGAAAACAATTTTTTATTTATGAAATGTTTTTGGCTGTAAGAAGCCAAGATTCTAAAGCCAAAATTTATGAACTTTACGAAAATAAAATCCTACAGCAGAAAAGTCTACAGCTGCCGATGACAGGTGACCCAGTAGTGTAGCCACTTTATATATTCTCAAGGCACCAGAGATCGAACCCCTTACCTGAAAAATTAAAAAGGGAATAAAAGCCACTATGCCAGTTGACAAAAAAAGTCTACAGCCAAAAAACCTACAACAAAAAAATATACAGCAAAAAAACCTACAACATAAATCCTATAGCAAAGAACTCAAAGCTGATACTCTCGCTAGTTCTATTAGAGAGTCAGCTAATGGTTTGGTTGTGTAATTGTGCCTCTTCTATGCTCTTTCAGAGTATAGACTTATCATTAATATATTTATCGGTTGACAAAAGAAAAAAAAATTCAAAAGTATAGCTTTTATCAATCAACCTCTCTATATGTCGATATTTAAACAGAATGAGTTAAGAATATAGATTGACATGCATCTTTAGGAAGCACCAACAAGACTATAGAAAGCAACCAATAACTTATTGCAGAAATAGTATGTTGATGCTAAGACTCAACACTCGTAAGAATTGTGGGACTTTGAATCGA